>JAODAL010005167.1:0-147115 GCA_025379985.1 Phyllomedusa bahiana | reverse complement strand
GTGATCAAAGTGCTTTATGCACCCCATAATGATACTACTGAAAACATCAACTCATCTAGCAAAAAACAAGCCCATAATCAGCTCCGTATACAGAAAACTGAAAAAGTTATGGCTGTCAGAATAAGACAACATTTTTTTTATAGACCTATTTTATTGTGTAAAAGTAATAAAATAAAATAAACTATATAAAATTTATATCATTGCAATTGTACCAACTCCCATAGTAAAGTTATCATGTCATTTACAATGCTGTAAAATTGAAGCCCAAAAAACAATGGCGGAATTGCGTTCCCCCCCCCCCCATTTTCATGGCCCAATGCACAAAAAAACTATGGAACACCTGTGCACCCAAAATGCACAATACACCCCTATATGAGATCCCTGAGGCATGCTGAATCCAAAATGGGCCAACTTCTGGAAGATTTCACCTGTTCTGGTACTTTGGGGGCTTTGCAAATGCGACACGGGCCCACCAAAATCTGTGTTCCAAAAGCCAATTAACACTCCATCCCTTATACGCCCAAGCGCCCAAACAGCAGTTTACACCCACATGTAGGGTATTGCCGAACTTTTTCAGCTAAAATTGCAGATTGTTGGGAAAAAATGTTTTTTTCATTTTCACAGCCTAACGCTAAAAAATGTTGTGACACACCTGTGGAGTCGATATACTCACTACACACCTGGATATATTCCTTAAGGGGTGTAGTTTCCAATTTGGGGGCTTTTTAGGAGTGTTTATAAAGTTTTAGCCCCTTAGGGAGTCTGCAAACCTGAAATGCCACCTAAATAAAATTGTAAAGAAAATGAGACCCCAGAGTCCGGTAGGTGCTCTTCCTATTCAGGTTCTTGTGGTTGAGCCAAATAGCACACTAGCGCATATGGGATATCTCTGAAAACGGAATCTGGGGAATCAATATTACGTTGCATTTCCCTGATTACATTTACCGTATTCTTGTGAATAATGGATAAAAATTTAAAATCTGCAAAAAAAGGGAAATTTTGAAATTTCACCTCCACTTTGCTTTAACTCCTGTGAAACACCTAATGGGTTAATAAACTTCCTAAATGCTGTTTTGAATACTTTAAGGGGTGTAGTTTCTTAGATGGAGTGATTTATGGGGGTACGTAACATACAGGCCAATCAAAGTCACGTTAGAACTGGACTGGTCCCTAAAAAATGTATATTGCAAATTTTCTTGAAAATTTTAAAATTACTATTAAATGACCCCTAATGTCATAAAAAAAAAGACATTTAAAAAAATTATGCCATCCTACAGCAGACATGGTAGATGCTAGTTATAAACTATTTTGAGTAGAACAACTATCTGTCTTACATGCAGAAATTTTTGTAGTTTGAAATTGGTAAATTTTTCACAAATAAACAAGCATTTGTTGGACCAAAATTTCTTACTATCTTAAAGCACAATGTGTCACGAGAAAACAATCTCTGAATCACATGGATAGGTTAAGTGTCAAAAAGTTATTCTCACATAAAGTGACACATGCCAGATTTAAAAAGTAGGACTGTCAGAGAGGCCAAAACTGACTCTGGCGGAAAGGGGTTAAGGAATATATCCAGGGGTGTAGTGAGTATATTGGCCCCACAGGTGTTTTGCTGATTTTTTTTAACCTTGGGCGATAAAAAAATAATAATTATACACTGCTCAAAAAATAATGGGAACACTAAAATACCACATCCTAGATCACAATGAATTAAATATTCCAGTTGCAATTCTTTATTCATTACATAGTGGAATGCATTGAGCACAATATAACATAAAAATGCTCAATGAAAATCAAAACTAATACCCCATGGAGGTCTGGATTTGGAATGATACTCAAAATCAAAAAGTGGAAAATCAAATTTTGGGCTAATCCAACTTTGGTGGAAATGCCTCAAGACAAGGAAATGAGGCTCAGTAGGGTATGTGGCCCCCACGTGCTTATATGACTAGCTATATCGCTCTGGAATGCTCCTGGTGAGGCGGCGGATGTTCTCCTGAGGAATCTCTTCCCAGACCTATGTTAAAGCATCAGTCATTGGAGCAACATGGCTTTGCTGTATGGAATGAAACATGATTTCCCAGATGTGCGCGATTGGATTCGGGACTGGGGAACGGGCAGACAAGTCCATAGCATCAATGCCTTCATCATGCAGGAACTGCTGACATACTTCAACAACATGAGGCCTAGCATTGTCATGCATCAGAAGGAACCCAGGGCCCACTACACCTGCATATGGTCTCGCAATGGATCTGAGGATCTCATCACGGCACCTAATGGCAGTCAGGTTACCTCTGGCTAGCACATAGAGGGCTGCGGCCCTCTAAAGAAATGCCTCCCCACACTATTACTGACTCACCACCAAACCATGCTGGAGGATGTTGCAGAGAGCAGAACATTCTCAATGGCGTCTCCACACTCTGTCGCGTCTGTCGCATTGCTCAGTGTGAACCTGCTCTCATCTGTGAAGAGCACATGATGTCAATGTCGAATCTGACAATCTTGGTGTTCTCTGTCCAATCGCTCTGCACGGTGTTGGGCAGTAAGCACAGCACTGACTTGTGGATGTTGGGCCCTCATACTACCTTCAAGGAATCTGTTTCTGACAGTTTGAGTAGATACATGGGTATTAGTGGCCTGCTGGAGATCATTTTGCAGGGCTCCGGTACTGCTGCTCCTCTTATTTCTCCTTGCACAAAGGAAAAGGTAGAGGTCCTGCTGTTGGGTTTTTGCCCTCCTATGGGCCCCTTCACATCTCCTGGTGTACTGGCCTGTCTCCTGGTATCTGCTAGATGCTTTGGACACTGTGCTGACAGACACAGCTAACCTTTTGGCCACAGCTCGCATTTATGTGCCATCCTGGATGAGCTGCACTACC
This sequence comes from Phyllomedusa bahiana, assembly GCA_025379985.1. NCBI lineage: Eukaryota > Metazoa > Chordata > Amphibia > Anura > Hylidae > Phyllomedusa > Phyllomedusa bahiana. Next base: position 144,234 of record JAODAL010005167.1, on the reverse strand, counting down.
TGAGCAACTTCTGTGGGTTGTAGACATCAACTCATGCTAACTCTAGGGATGAGAGCAGTGACAGAATGCAAACGTGACCAAAACAACAGCCAAAAAGGGTGAGATTGCGAGGCCTTGATCAGTTTACAAGCCGGCTGGTAGCCTTGTGAAAGCTTCCATCACTGCCATGTTTTTCATTTTACTACTTCCTGCCCCAGACAGGAAGCAGTAAAACCACCTTCTTTGTAAGTTACACATATTTAGTATCGTCGCATCCGAAAAAGTCTGACTTCTATAGATAAAAGTGGAAAAAAGTTATTGGTCGCAGGATGCGGTGTTGTGGCACAAATTTAATATTGGATTTTTTACAGTACTATAACATAACGCAAACCCTACATATTTGGTATTGTCAGAATTGTATCAATCTTCAGGATACAGTGAGCACATTATTTATACTGGACAGTGAACACTGTAAAAAAAACCCGCAAACATGGCGCAAGTATGTTTTTTTCAAATTTGACCACTTAAAATTGTTTTGCAGTTTCCCCATTATTTATGGTCGGTGAATGACCCATTAGAAAATATATTTGTTTTCAAAAAAAAAAACCCCTCTATGTTGTTGAGGAAAAAAAAAAAAAAAAATTATGGTTTGGAAGGTGAGGAGTGGGGTGAGCGATTATAAGACAAAGTTGAATTGTCAGTTTTTTTAGGCTGATCGAAATTTCCGAGACGCGAAAATTTTAGGTGACAATCTGCAGATAATCTATTACTTCCGCTTTTCGGCCTTCTTCATTTTGGGGAAGCAAATAGCTTAGAGATAGAGCGGGGTGGTGGGTGTGCGAGTCATGCTATGATGTGTATGGTTGAAATTTGGGGGAAAAAAATTCGGGTTTTCCCGTTCAGTATCAGTGTTTTAGTGTCTATCATAGAGCAAGACGTTTGCTGGGTCTCAATACGCTCGTTCTTCTTTTTATTTTGACAACTAGTTTTAGCTGTGAACATTAGAATATGGTAGTTAGAAAAAATTTCAGTTTTATTTAGTTGACAGAGTTTTAAAAAAGCATCTAGGCTGTCAGCCCAAGGGGAGTATGGGGGGGGCGGACGGACGAAACAGACGGCGGGCTTTGGAAAGGGAGGGTTTTTATATTGTGCAGCCCAGTTCTTTGAAACCTGCTTTAAAAAAGGTATTTTTCCCCACTTTTTGGCCCGACACCTCGCATGAGGTAAAATTTTTACCTTTTATTTTGTGCACCCCAGTTTTTTTAAAAGACCCCAACCTTGTATTTAAATTTGGATACGAATTTTCAGTAACTGTTGGTGTATTTCATTGTTGAAAAAAACCACCTATTGTTTTCCGTATAACTTTTAAAATAGTGTTTTTCACTTTGGTGCAGCCCAGTTTTGTTCAAAGAGCCCCCTTGTTTTAAAATTTGGATACAGAAATTTTCTAGTAACGTTGGTGTTTTTTTGGGTGCAAAAAACCAAAATTTTGTTACCCGTATAACTTTTAAATAGTGTATTTCATTTTGGGTGCGCCCAGTTTTGTTAAGAGCCACGTTGTCGGCAATTTCTAGAAAATGTTCTCATTTGTCTTTGTCCAAAAAATGAAATTTTCTCATCCGTGAAATGTTGAATGTTTTTTTGCGCCGGTGAATCTCGGGTTTCCCGCAGATAGCGCATTGTATGATAGTTGAAACTTTTTCAATTCCTAAGCTACGCCATTAAAACTAAAATGGGGGCAAAAATTTTTTTTTCCAGCAAATTTTTATTCGTGGGAAAAACGGGGTTTTTCGTTGCTGGGTGGGGGAAAGGATAGCTTTTCCATTCAAAAAAGGTGTTTTAAAATTTTCCTTTTCCCATTTTTAATTGTGGGTAACGGTTTAAAAGGCTGTGCGTTTAGGAGGGATAGAAATGTCCAGGTTTCAAGAAAAGATGGTTCAAAATAATCTGCCCTTTTTGGCACTTTTTAATTTGTGGGTATGCGGTTTAAGGGTATGCTGTGGTCAAGACAGGGATAGTGAATAGTCTGTGAGTTTTTTTCTGTGACTCTTGTTGCCCAATTGTCTTGCCTAAGATGTAGCATGTATCCAGTTTACTGTTGTGGATGTTAATTCCAGCTTCTCCTCAACTGTTTGGGTGTAAGAATGAAGGTGTTGTTCCTCTCCCATAGACTTTAATGGTCATCGGCGATAATCTGTTATTGACTATCGGATATCGTCATGATAATTGCCGATATCGACTATCAAATCAATAACGATAGTTGACACAATCGCTCATCACTAGTGAGGAGGAAAAAAACGAACATGTCAACCAAAAAAAGGTTCGGTTCTTAAGGAGTTAATTGTTCCCTTTATTTTTTGGAGCAGTGTAATTTTTCCTAGTTACATACAGGTTAACACAACTTTTTAATTTTCACAAGGAATGTTGGTGAAATGGCACCTCAACATTTGTTACCCAATGTTTTCCAAATTCGGCAATGCCCTATATGTGGGTGTTAACTGAAGCTTATACGCATGGCAAGGCGTACAAGTTAAAGAGCACTATTTGCTGTTTGAAAAGCAGATTTTGGTGGGTGCCATATCTCATTTGTAAAGCTTCCAAAATACAGTGTAGGTGAAACCTTCCAGAAGTCACCACATTTTGGATTCAACACCAGTAAAGGAACTCATTTAAGGGTGTATTGTGTATTTTGGGGCCCACGGGTACTTCACAGTTTTTTTTTTACCTTTGGGCCATGAAGATGAAAGAAAAAAAAAACAATTCCGCCATTACTTTTAAGGTTTAATTTTCACACTGTTCACCATGCGGTATAGATTACATGATAACTTTAATGTGCGAGTCGGTACAATTACAACAATATCAACTTTATTTAGTTTTTAAGGTTTAATAATTTTAACCACTATAAATGTGTTCGGAAAATTGCGTTTTTATGTTGTCATAGTCTGACACCCATAACTTTTTTTATTTTTCTCTATATGGAGCTCATTAAGCGCTTATTCTTTGCAGGATGGGTTCATGTTTTAATTTGTACCGTTTTGGGATTCTTATAACACTTTCATCCAGATTTTTGGGAGGCAAAAAATACAGCAATCTTGGAAGTGTTTTTTATTGTTTACAGTGTGTGGAGGTTTAGCGTCAGGTAGGCAAGCAGGGCTTCCACAGACAGAGACAGTGACACGGAAATACGTTCAAGTTCCAGGCGCTGCCTGGGTTTATTAAGCAGAACTTAACAGAAAACAAAAACAAGCCTTAACTTCAGGCTAAACAGAAATAAACACCTGCTCAGCTGAGCACTGGCTACACATAGTATTTTCCCTTACTATACTGAAAAGCAGACAGCGTCTGTTAACTCACAGCAAGGTTTTCCTCAGAGTGACACCAGCACTCCACACAAGCCTGTAGGTTCAGCATAGGAGAGGACTCTTGGGGAAATATATCTACCGTCAACTATTGCCCCTGTCACTGTCTCACATACCCTCCCCCTCTGTTCGAACCTGTGGGGTCGGACAAACTTGGCCACCATACAATGCGTTCTGGACAGAGCATCCGCATTGCCTTGAAGTTTACCCGCTCTGTGTTCTACTGTAAAATGAAAATTTTACAGGGTAAGGAACCACCTTGTGACCCTCGCGTTTCTCTCCTTTGCCTGAGACATCCACGTTAGCGGAGAATGATCGGTAATTAACTTGAAGCGGCGACCCAGAAGATAATACCTCAGGGCTTCAAGGGCCCACTTGATGGCCAAACACTCCCGCTCAACTATGCTATAGTTTTTCTCCGCTGGTGTGAGATTCCTGCTCAGATATATGACGGGATGCTCCTCTCCCCCTACTTCTTGGGAAAGAACTGCTCCCATTCCTACATCAGACGCATCCGTCTGTACAATGAAGTCCCTCTTAAAATTCGGTGTGACCAACACCGGACGTCTGCAGAGGGCCTGTTTCCACTCTTGGAATGCTTTTTCTGCCTCTGGGTTCCATTTGACCATAACAGACTTGCTATGCTTAGTCAAATCTGTTAGTGGTGCTGCTATGCTGGCAAAATTTTGAATAAAGCGACGATAAAACCCCACAATACCTAAAAAAGCCCTGACCTGCCTTTTTGTTGTGGGTTGCAGCCAGTCTTGTATTGCTTCAATTTTATTAACTTGAGGTTTTATGACACCCCTGCCTATTATGTACCCCAGGTACCGGGCTTCCTCAAGCCCTAGGGCGCATTTTTTTGGGTTTACGGTGAGTCCCGCTTCTCTAAGTGAACCCAGTACTGCCTGTACCTTTGGTAGGTGGCTATCCCAATCTTCGCTGAAGATAATGATATCATCCAAGTATGCCGAAGCATACTGACGATGAGGTTTTAGGATGACATCCATTAGTCTTTGAAAGGTGGCTGGAGCCCCATGCAACCTGAAAGGTAAGCAGACGTACTGGAACAGTCCGTCTGGTGTAGCAAAAGAGGTCTTCTCTTTGGCCCTTTCTGTGAGGGGAACCTGCCAGTAACCTTTAGTTAGATCTAGGGTGAAGAAGTAACTGGCATGGCCAAGTCTCTCAATTAATTCATCCACCCTTGGCATGGGGTACGCGTCAAATTTTGATACTTCATTTAGTTTCCGGAAGTCATTACAGAATCGTAATGGGCCATCCGGTTTTGGTATCAGCACGATAGGGATTGACCATTCACTGTTGGACTCCTCAATTACCCCGAGGTCTAACATTTTCCTGACCTCCTCAGATATGGCTCGTCTACGTGCTTCAGGGACCCGGTAAGGTTTTAAATGGACCTTTACCCCCGGTTCTGTTACGATGTCATGCCTTATGACATCTGTACGCCCAGGTAGCTCTGAAAACACGTCCTTATTTCTTTGTATGAACTCCCTGGTTTCTTGTTTTTGAGATTTTGACAGTGAGTCTGACGCATACACCTCTGGAGGGGCACTACAAGGGGCGCTCATGGTCGATGTCGAGGCCTAACTCGCGCTCTTTGAAAGGGTGGCAGAGCGCCTACCAGTGGCACACTGGGCGGAGGTAGTGGCGCCTTTTCTGACGAGGGAATCCCAAAAGGCATATTTGACCTCAGCGAGCAGGATGCCCGGGACTATGCCAAGTTGAAGGGCGAGATTCTGGCTCGCTTAGGAGTGAATGTCCGTGTGCGGGCCCGCCGGGTGCATAACTGGACGTTTTCTGAGCACCTACCTGCTCGCTCCCAAATGTATGACCTGGTCCATCTGGTGTAAAAGTGGCTACAACCGGAGGAATCTACGCCTGTGCAGATGGTCGAGAAGGTGGTCCTGGATAAGTTTATCCACTCATTGCCCCCGGAGATCCAGCGCTGGGTAGGACAAGGGGACCCCAAAGTTGCTTTAAACACCTCGTTAACCTCGTGAGAGGTACAAGGGGCCACCCGGGGCTTACTGCAAACTGTACCTCATGGACGCGTCAACCCCCCGGGAAACAGCCAGTCGGCCGGAATGACTGGGAAGACTGTTCCTTATCAAAGGGGGTAAAGAGTTTCCCAAAGGGAGGTGGTCCAGAGGGGGTTCTGGTGGAGAGGAAGGGAAACCCAAATGGACAGTCCGGCCCCAGGCCGGAGTCTCAGGGCGACCAGGCCCGGGTCATATGTTGGCGGTGTTCATGGACCTGGCCTTATGGCCGCGAAACTGTCCCTCACCCGTAGAGGATATGGATGTGACTCAGCTAGGTGGAGGTGTTGTTTGCACGGCCCGTATGCTCCGCAGAGACTGTGCCAGAAACTGATCAGCAGCTGTGTCACGTCAAGGTGAACGGCTATCCGGTAACTACTCTACTGGACTCAGGGAGTTTGGTCACACTAGTGCACGCCAGCCTGGTTGACCCTACTTCATTCACGGGACAGGTTATAGGGGTCGTTATTACATGGGGACACCAAAAGGGAGTATCCCTAATTACTAGTAAACCGGGAGACTTCTGGTGGTGTTGCCTCACATGAGGTGGTCGTGGTAAGGACCCTTATGCACACCGTGATTCTGGGGAGAGATTTCCCCCTATTTTGGGACTTGTGGCGTAAGAATATGTCATGTACTGCAAGTGTCGATGATATTGTTGATTCTTGTCCTGTTAACCCTGAACCGTTTGACCCCGAGGCTACAGTTCAGGCAGTAGGTGTGACCACAGGAAGTGTTGATAAACTTTCCCCCAGCTGTACTTCAGGTGAGACCGGGTAAGGCAGAAGGTGGGAGGAATGCCTGACCTGGAGGTTTCACCTGATAATTTCGGGACTGCTCAGCTCTGGGACCCCACCTTGGTGAAGGCCAGGGAAAATGTGAAGGTTGTGAATGGGGAACCTCAGTATCCAGGGGCTGACCAGGTGTTCCCCCACCTGGCAGTCAATCAAGAGCTGCTGTATCAGGTTGACAGAGTCAGGGGGAAAGTTGGTTTGAACAGTGGTGGTGGGGCCCCAGCCATACAGGGGATGGTTTTTGGATCTCGCGCACAAGCATGTGCTCGGAGGTCATTCTGGGGCAGCGAAAAGATCACAGAGCGTATTCTCCCCGGTTTTTTTTTGCCAGGGGTCCAGGGGGATGTAAAACGGTACTGCGAGCCCTCCCCCCAGAGTGCCCAATTTTACAGCTCCTTTTCCCCAAATTAAAAGGGGGCCCCTTTGGGTTTCCCCCTACCTATAGTAGTCCCCTTTGAGAGGATCGCAAATGGTTTCTAGTGGGCCCACTGGGAAAAGTTTTGGGGGGGAAAAATCAATATATTTTGGTGGTTTTTAGCCCTATGCCACCCGTTCCCCTGGGCTTTTTTCCTTTAGGGAATACCCCCTTTCCAAAGGGGAAATTGCAAAAAGACTTTTTTTATATGTTCCCCCCCATACCAGCATACCAAAGGGCCCTTACAGAAAAAGGGCCCCCCCTTTAACCCCAAGGCCTGGGGATTTAGCAAACTGTGCTTAAACCTTTTGCTACATCTGTGTACCCCCCCAAAACCGGTTTTGGGGAGAGTTCAACAGAGTTAAAAAGTATTTAAAGGGGTGGTTTATAAGGGGGGGAAAGATTGGGACGTCTTTGCCTTTTTTAATGTTCTCATGGGGAATTTCCCCAAAAGTCCCCCCCGGGTTTCTTCCCCCTTTCAGGGTTTTATGGTAGACCCCCACGGGGCCTCCGGGGCACGCAAAAAAACCTGGGAGAGGAGTCCCCCCTCCTTTGTGGATTAAACAATCTCCCAAAGGAAAGATCACCCCTTTGCCATCATGCTAATGTAGGAACCCTACAGCGGGGCACAGGGGGTAAACGCCGGTTACAAATAAGTCGGCCCAAAAGGTAGGGAGTTTTAACCCGGGTGATCGGGGGGGTAATATTGGTCCCACTGTAAGAGCAGGTTTTAGCAAAAGGCAAGGGCCCGAGTGATTGAAAAGGGGGGGGCGTAAATTAAAAGGTATACCAGCCCGGTAAGGGGAACCAAAAAAAATTGTACCACGTCAACCTTTTAAAACCCGTAAAGACAGAGGGGGCCCCTGACTGCGTGAGTCCCCCTTGTGGCCGCATCCTCCACCTATTGGGGTTAAGCTCGGTAGGCAACAGGGCTTCCCCAGACAGACAGTGACACGGAAAAACGTTTAAGTTCCAAGGGGTGCCTGGGTTTTTTTGCAGAATTAACAGAAAACAAAAAAAGCCTTAAATTCAGGTAAACGAAAAAAACCCTGCTGGCTAGCACTGGCCACACATAGTATTTTCCCTTACTATACGAAAACGATAGCCTGTTAACTCACAGCAAGGTTTTCCTCAGAGTGAACCAGCACTCCCACGGCCTGTGGTTCAGGGTTTATAGGGGCCCGGCCCCGAACCGGGCGGTGATGGTCACCCACCCCCTCCCCCCCCCACTCCGAAAGGCCGATCCGGGCATGCGGGGCTGGAAAACCCTACACTAAAAGAATGTGTCAGCAACATAGTTTTTACTGACACCTATGCTGTCGGCCTTTTTCACGGGGCCCGGGCCCTCTGGGTGCCCACGATTGCCCAGATACCCCCTATGGCACCCTTAGGAGGGGGGTCTTTTGGGGGGAAATATATCTACCGGCAACTATTCCCCCTGTCACTTTCTCACAAGTGGTTATCGAGCCCGGGACAACTGACTTTTTTTAAAAATTTTCTTTTAACAAGGTCAATGTGAAAAATTTTAAAATGTAAAAGTTAATAAAATAAAAAGTCTGCAAAAAAAAATACAATAAAAATATTATTTCATTAAAAAAATATTGTACAAATGTTATGTTTTGAAAAAAAAACCTTTCATATTTAGGGTATTTACATGGCAAAAAATAAACTTGCACAATTAATTTTAAAAAATAAATTTTGTTTTGAAAAATTGAATTTGGGAAAACAATTAAAAAAAAACAATGCAACAAAAACAATTTTTTACAGAGGCAAAAATTTAAAAAAATTTAGCTGGTCATTAATGGAATACTTCTGTTTGGGTTATTTTTGTTAAAGCAAATATTCCTGTAAAAAATTTTTTTTATAATTTTTGGCAGTATTTTTTCTTTTATTTCAGAAGGCTTACACATTTAAAAATGACATATCAAATCTTGTCCTTCTCTAGCTGCAATAGTAAAAAGATAAAACTGAATGACAGGGCAGACTAATCTCACTTTACTGTAGTTGTGTCATGGCGGCCGCGGGCGCCGCTTGCCCCTGCGCCGTTTTCCTGCCTTGCCAGGGCCGCGGCGTGCGGGCATCGCGGTCCCATTCGGCACCCTCGTCCCCTCGCCGGCTCGCTTACCTGGCACCCGCTCCGGTTGAACGGCGCATCCTGTCCGTCCGGCGTTCCGCTGCGCATGCGCGCACCCCTAGTGCACGCGCCGCGACCGCTGATTTTAGTTTTAAAGGGCCAGAGTCCCTGGGTTAATTGCTTATTGCAGGGCGCTGGTACTATATATGTATCCGCCCCCGGCTCCTGTTGCCAGATGTTGGTGCGTTGTTGTCGATTAAGATGTGAGTTTGGAGTGTCCTTGAGTCGTTATTGCTTAATGTTCTGTGTACCAGTAGTTCCGCTACGTTTCCTGAACTTGCCTGTTTGCCGCCTGCCCTGACCGTCAGCCCGTCTCTGACCACGAACCTCTGCCGCCTGCCTGACTTCTGACTGTCCCGCTACGCCTTGGAATTACGATTTTGTACCGACGCTGTACCCGGCGCCACCGCAAGCAAGTCACGTTCAGGGTAACGACTGGTTAGCCTCACGCCGCAGCATAGTCCATCCCGCTTGCGGCGGGCTTCTGGTGAATAACAGGGGGCTACTTAGATTTCCGATTCCCGATGGCGTGGCTTAAACTACCACGCTTGCGGTGGCCAGCGGATCACTCCCGCATCACAGTCCAGGACTGGCCAATGGATTACCTCTGACTGATCTCGGGACATCTCTACAGCTGCACACCAGCAGAGTCAAACGACTCGACCAGCTTGCGGCCGATGATGAAGATACCTTGGCGGGACTTGTCTGCCTCCACCGGAAGCAGCCCTGCACCTGCATCCGTTGCTCCGGCATCCATGCTCTACTGCTTCGGGGCCTTCTCTGCATCTGCACTCCCTCTCGATACGATGAGATCCAAGAAATGCCGTGGGTTCATCAGCCTGTGCTCCATCCAACTCGAAATGTTGGGGCATCATTTCCCTACAGAGCGAGCCATGGTGGCCTTATTATCAGCACTATTGTCTGGAGAAGCCTTGGGGCTTGGGCTACGCACTTTATGGGTTCGAGGGGATCCTCTGTCAAGCGGACATCAAACCTTCCTCCGGGGCGGGGTGTCCGCACAAGTCTTTGAGGCACCAGGCCGCTCATTATTCGGCTTTGCCGCAGCGCTGCTGCTCGGTCTTCGTCAGGGCGACACACAGTCGGTCAGTATTCGGTGCAGTTTCGCCGACTCATCGCTTCGAGCTGGACTGGAACAACGAAGCTGTTGGTGAGCGACATTTTGGCAAGGCTTCGGGGCGAATCAAGGACGAGACTCACCGCTTGCCTTGAGATCTAATCCATTGGCCCGCCGAGTGGATATTCAGCTTCGCCCGAAAGGCAACAAGAGCTCGCCTACAACGGGAAAATCCGTTCGGTCCACGCGTTTCCCCAATTGGCTCCCAACGTTCCAGCGGTCACCTCTTCTCCTTCAAACGGTCTCTGAAGAGGAAAACTAGGCAGGTCGAGAGAGCCCACCTGTCTCGGAGGATCGTTCTCAGCGTCGTTCTGAAGCAGCTGTTTGTGCTTCTATTGTGGCAGGTTCTGGCCATTTTCATTGGGGTCTGTCCGTGCGCACCGGGATACTTCCGCACTAGGCTCATAGGAGAGGCAACCCTAGAGTGTCAGAACGGCCTCTCCCGTCTACCATGCCGTATATATTGGTTGGCTTCTCGGGACAGCCACTTCACAGGCCACCGCCTTTATTGATTCAGGATAGCAGGGAACTCATAACAGCCACGAACTTGTGACCAGGTTTCGTTGCTTCCTGTGACTCCGTTGCTGAATCCCATGTTCGTCTCTCTCGGTTAGTGGCGAATGCCTTAAGGACGCTATTCCGCTTCCGTACGGCCCCCCTCTTCTTGCAAAATTGGGGTCATCTCAGGAGACGTTGGCGGACTTTAGTCATACATCGATCCTCCTCCGAGATCTTTTGTGCCTTCCTTGGCTACTGGACCATACCATGACTGTGGATTTGGAGCACAGGCGGAAGTCAATGCGTGGGGTTTCCGCGTGTCTCTCTCGGTTGCCGTCCAAGCCGCAAACTCACTCATCATGTCGCCCTCCAGGAAGTCTTGCCAAGCCTCCTCCAGGTCTACCTTAGCCTTTACTGGGACTTTGCCGATGTCTTTTCGGAGAGTCAGACCTGAAACGCTTCTCAAACTGGCCTTATGATTGTCACAATTGACCATGCAACCTGGCTGTAATCCTCCCAGAGGCCAGGTTTACCTCTCTCGAGAATAAGGCGTTGTCTGAGTTACATCAAGGAGACCTCCGCAAGGATTCATCAGTAAATCTTCGTCTCGGCTGGAGCCGGCTTCTTCTTCGTGGAGAAAGAAAAAGACGGTCCCCCTCCGGCCTGCATCGGTTATCGGGGCTGAATAAAAATTACCATAAAAAAACGCTACCCGTTGCCTTGATCTCCGAAAATACTCTTTGACCTCCTGCGTGGGTAGCGAAAAATATTTTATAAACTGGATCTTCGTGGGGCTTACAATTTAATCCGCAATTAGGATGGCGATGAATGGAAAACGGCATTTATTACCCGGGGGCGGACATTTGATATTTGGTTATGCCTTTCGGTCTCTGCAAACGCCCGGCAGTATTTCAGAATTTTGTCAATGAAATCTTTCAGGACTCACTCTTGTCTGTGTAATCGTCTACTTGGACGATATCCTCATCTTCTCCAAGATCTCGAGACTCATCGCCAACCTCGTCCCGCAAGGTCCTAAGGCGACTCCGCACTCTCAGCTACTTTGCCACAAAACGAGAAAGTGGTGTTTGAACGTTACCAGCTTACCCTCCTAGGGTACATCGTCTCAGATAGGGGTTTCCAGTGGATCCTTCCTAGTTCTCCGCCGGTATGCAATGGCCAAAACGGTGGGCATCAGGGCCAATCCCGTCGTTTTTTGGGGTCTTGCTAATTATTACAGACAAATTTATTTCCCCACTTCTCTACTTGTGGCTCCCTTGGTGGCTCTAACTCGGAAGAACGCAATACCAAGTTCTGGCCTCCAGCAATGCTCAAAGACGCCTTCAACAGCTCAAAAGCTGCATTTTGCAGCGGCTCCGGTCTGTCCGCCAGTAACTAACGTCGTTTTATTCTGGAAAGTAGATGCCTCTTCAGTCGGGCCGGCGCTGTCCTGCTGCAGAGATTCCTCCTCGGTAAACTTCGTAACTGTGGGTTTCTCCAAAACATTCTTCCTGCCGAGAAGAATTATACCATAGGTGATCGAGAAATGTTTACGGCCATAAAGGCTGGCCTCTGGAAGAATGGCGTCACCTGCTGGAGGGGCTAACCACCCTATTGATATCTTCACAGACCACAAGAAAACCTCCTGTATCTGCTGTCGGCTCATCGCCTGAACCCCAGCAGGCCAGTGTTGGTCACTATTCTTTGGCACGTTTTGACTCCGCCTCATTTTCGGGCGGCCCGAGAAAAACGTCAGGGCGGAACGCTCTCTCTCATTAATCGGATACCCCGGTGGGTTCGACCTCTCCCAGCACATTGTCACCCCTGAGCGACTCGTTCTCGGCCGCCCGTGGATCTTCCAACGCCTCCCCCTGGGAAGACGTATGTGCGGCCTGACTTGCGCCACTTAGAGTCCCTGAGTGGGGACACGCTTCTCGTACGGCTGGGCACCCAGGTGTCCATAGGTCGCTATCAAGCTGATTCTACGCTATTTCTGGTTGGCCTACTCTTATCAGGATGTTGGACTTTGTTCTAGCCTGCACCTCCTGTGCCCGGAATAAGGTCCCTCGTCTCAAAACGCTGGGCACTTCTCAGCCTCTCCCTGTGCGGAAAAAAACCATGGACCCTTGTAGCCATGGATTCAATTACTGACCTTCCCGTTCCTCTTCCGGAAAACGTCGGTCTTTGGGTCGTGACCGACCGTTTTTCCAATAATGGGCTCACTTTGTCCACTGCGGGGTTACACTCTGCTCTCAGCTGGGCCCAATATTTTTTTCACAGTCACATTTTCCGTATGCATGGTCTCCCGTTACCACATTGTCTCTGACAGGGGAGTCCAGTTCATTGCAAATTTTGGGGCTTTGTGTCGGTCAATTGCAGGTTCGCTTAGAACTTCTCATCCGCATACCACCCTCAAACATGACTACGGGCAGGTTGAGAGGGTTAACAGGTTACTGGGTTTACCTACCTGCGGCACTTTGTGTCCGGCCACGGGCAGGTAATTGGTTGATCTTCTATCATGGGCTAGAGTTTTCTTATAACTCTTTAGATTCGGGATCGCGGGGGCCTCCACTTTTTTTGTCGTGTTTGGGTTATCATCCCCGCACGCCCCTCCACTTGTTATCCTTCGTGTCATTTGTCCGGCCCGTGGATGCCCAAGTTAATGGTCATCATAGGCTCTATGGCAGCTCACACGACAGGCCCTGTTACGGGCTTTATGCTCGCTCTAAAAGTCCAGGATGACAGATTACACGTAGTAGGCCTTCGCCCTTATTTGAGCCTGGCGATTAAGGTTTGGCTATCAGAAATTACTTCGCTTTTAGGTGCCTTGCTACATAGTAACTTTAGGTACCTAAATTACCGTGGGTCCCTTTGAGGTACTGCAAAGTCTATTCCCGGTTTCCTACAGCTCGCCTGCCTCCTACCCTGCGAATCACGAACTCCTTCAATGTACTCCCGCTAAGCCGGTGGTGATGAATCGGCTTCTACCGTGGTGCCTGTCTAGCTTTATCCAGTGCCAAACTGCTGATATTTTCTTTGAGGTCAAGGAGGGGTTGGCACAGAAGACAGTGACGGGGAAGCGGTTCTTTCTTCATTGACTGGAAGGGGTTCGGGCCAGAGGAGCGGTCGTGGGAACGGAGGCCAATCCTGTCTCTGACCTCCTCTCTAAGTTTCTAAAAAAGGTGGGGGAGACTAAGGAGGGGGTTACAGTCACAGGGTCGCGGGCTACGCTTCCCACCGCGATCATCTCCCCGCTCGCAGGGATCCGGCGCGGCGGCCAGCGGACCACCCCTCTGCTGGCTATCGGCCTCGCGCCGCCTCTCTTACCAGGCCGGGCTCCGGTGAACGACGCTTCTGACTTGTCCCAGCCGTCGTGCGCGTGGCCGACGCTTTATGGCGCGCGGCGCGCCGGGTTCTCCTAAATTTAAAGGGGGGCCAGTTGTCAGAATAATTGGTTTATTGTCGGACGCTGGTTATATTGAAGGTATCCGCCCCCGTACTTCCTGCCAGTCTGTTGGGTGTGTGCTTACATAGTTCTAGAGAGTATTGCTGTTCGTCTGATTACCCGTGTTACCAGTCGCCTGCATTACGTTTCATGACATTCCATGTTTGCCGCCTTGCCTGCGTCTGCCTGCCTCTGACCTCGAACCTCATGACGCCTGCCACTGACCTTCTGCCCTGTCCACGATACGCCTTCGGATTACGTTTCTGTACCAAGCTTACACGGCCGCCTTAGCAAGCAAGGTCACGTCAGGGCGAGTAACGACTGGTAGCCTCACGCCACAGCAAGTCCATCCCGCTTTGCGGCGGGCTTGGTTGAAAACCGCGGGTGCTACTTAGATTGCGTTCCCTGGCGTGGCTTAGCTATCAGCGCTTGCGTTGGCCCAGCGGATCCACTCCCGCATTACACTTGCCATGAAGCAATACATTGCAGAAAGTCTACTGAAGGGTCATATCCGGCCCTCAGTGTCCCCTATGGGTGCAGGGTTTTTCTTTGTTGGGAAAAGGATTGGAGACTCGTCCATGCACTTGATTACCGAGAACTTAATAAGATAACAGTAAAAAAACCAAGGACCCTTTACTCTGTGATCCGATATGTTCAATCAAATCAGGGGGGCATTGTTTTTTTCTAAGCTAGACCTGGAGGGAACTATAATATTATTAGTATTAGGAAGGGCGATTGAGTGGAAACCGCTTTTAATACTCCCGAGGGCATTTTTGATTATATGGTTATGCCATTTGGATTGTGTAATTGTCATGATTGTGCCCTGAAACACCCCCGTCTTTTGGGGCTCTGGTCGCGGCACGGCCTGATATAATACATGGTTTTGAATTAAGGACTACGTTTCTTATCACTAGTGTGAACTGGTGTTTTTCGGGCTCGGTGACTAATTGATTACTGGTCCATCGCCACGTGGCCTGGGAATCTTCCAGCACAATCGTGGTTAATTTTGTTCCTTTTTTGAGTGACAGCCTTCTTCTCCTATTGGTCTTTTGTCCTTCTGCCTATTGCTCAGTTCTACCTTCATCTGGTTCCTTTATAAGGTCTCTGATTCCTTCCGGCCTTGCCTGCTATTTTGGCTCATTGCCCTATAGTTCGCCTGCTCTCTTCTGTTGCTTCTGTGATCGCCTGACCTTTCGTTTTGCACACTGGTTATTCTCTTTGTCTCACGATTCTGTACCGCGCTGCCCATATTGTTGCTGACTTTGGACCGCCCCCGGTTATTCTCTTTGTCTCACGATTCTGTACCTTGCTGCTTGTATTGTTGCCGACTTTTGACCGCCCGACTACGTTTATTGTTCTGTGTCTGTTTGTCCTGTCTGTGTCGCATCTATACCAGTGCAGCCATCAGTCTTCTGGTTGGGGCCGGCTTATTAAGGAGTCGGGTTCACCAAAAGGCAGGGACAGAGGCTGGGACTAGTGTCAGGGCCTCACTTGTCTGTGTCTTTGTGTGCGTCCCTGACAGTCCCTGACAGTAATGCTCCTGCTGTCTTCCAGAACCTGGTAAATGATGTTTTTCGTGAACTCATTGGTTGTTGTATGGTGGTTTATCTGGATGACATTTTAATATACTCTGAAAATTGGTCGTCGCATGTTAAACATGTGCGACAGGTCTTACAAGTCTTGAAAGAGAATAATTTGTTTGTCAAACTTGAGAAATGTGTTTTTGGGGTGCAGGAAGTAGGGTATATCCTAACTCATTTCGGATGGACCCCTGTAAAATTCAAGCAATTCTCGACTGGGTCCGCCCTTCCTCCCTGAAGGCCCTACAGCGATTCTTAGGGTTTGCAAATTATTACCGAAGATTTATTCGTAATTTTTCTGTTTTAGTTCAACCTTTGACTTATATGACTAAAAAGGGGGTGAACTTTAATAACTGGCAACCTGAGGCCATAGAGGCATTTGAAAAACTTAAGCAGTGTTTTGTATCAGCTCCAGTTTTGGTCCAAGAAGATCATACTAAACCCTTTGTAGTAGAGGTTGATGCTTCTGAGTATGGTGCAGGGGCAGTCCTCTCCCAGGGATCTGCCACTATGACCAATCTTCGCCCTTGTGCCTTCTTTTCGCGTAAATTTTTCTCTGCAGAAAGGAATTATGACTTTGGGAACCGGGAGTTCTTGGCTATTAAGTGGGCCTTCGAGGAATGGCGCCACTTCCTTGAAGGTGCCCAGCATGAAGTCAAAGGGTTTCCCTTTCTGATCAAAGAAACTCACCTTTTTTTGGGGAAAAACCCAAAAAGGGTTTAATCCACGTCAGGCACGTTTGGGGATTATTTTTTTTTCTGCTTTAAATTTGTTGTTTCTTAAAGACCCGGTTCTAAGAATGTTTAAAACCCGAATTTTGGGTATCTAGAAGCTTCTGTGCCCGCCACGCATCCCAGGAGGATCGGGGACCTATTTGCCCAAGGAGACCCTTTGTCTCAGCAGGTTTCCCCCATTTAGCCACCCGAGATTTAAAACCACCCAGGAAAATGAGACCTGCCCAAAACGTCCCGTTTTGAAGGTCTTTTTTCCCCGTCAGGGTTTTTGGTACGGTATTTAAAAAAAATTCCCGGGGTTTTCCCTGTTTTGGACATCCTGGGGTTTCTGGCAAAAAAGAGGCTGATTTCTCGGATTTAATGGTGGCCTTTATTGCCCCCGTGATGTTAGGCCTATGTGGCATTTGTTTAAGCCTGCGGGTCGGGCAAAAAGGGCCCAGAACTCGTCCTCCTGGTGAACTTTTTCCCTCCCAAACCCGTAACCCGAAAATCCTTGGCCTATATCTCCATGGATTTTTTTGACGGATTTTTCCTCCTTCAGAGGGCAAAAAACGGTTATTTGGGTTGTTGTGGCCGTTTCAGTAAAAAATGCCATCTTGTCCTTTAAGGGGGGTTTCCGTTTATCCAAGTTTAAAAAGCTGAACTCTTTATCCAGCACTTGTCAAAATGCATGGTTTAAAAAGTGAAAATTTGTTTCTGATAGAGGGGTTCGTTTTTTCTTTAATTTTTTGGGAGCCTCTGCAAGGCTTGGGTATCACCCCCCCTTCTCCTCTGCCTTTTTACCCCGAGACTAAAGGGGGAGACGGGAAAAAGGGAAACCCAAATGGTAAGCCAAAAAAATCCCTTTTATGTCTCTGATCAGCAAGCAAAATTGGGGAAAAATTTCTTACCCCTTTTGGGTTGGGAATTTGCTATTTTAAAAATCAGGTTTGTTGCTTGTCTGGTATCTTTACCATTTTTTTCTGTAATTATGGTTTTACCCAAAAGGGGGTGTATCATTTTCCAGTGTTTTTGATCACAGGGGGGTGGATGGTTTTCATTTAAAAATCTTTGCAAAAGTTGGGCCCAAGTTTAAGGGAAAAACTTGGGGTTTTGCTCAGAAATTTCCCAAAAAAGGGGAAATTTTGATTTGAAAGGCGTCCCTTTTTTTTTACGGATTTGCTGTTGGGGATAAGGGATGGGTTTTCCACCCCGAAATCTTCGTTTAAAAATTCCCTCAGGTAAACTTGCTCCGCGATTTGTGAGGGGCCCCTAGTGGTTAAAAAGGTGGTTAAACCCCCCGGCATACCGTCTCAAATTACCCGTTTGTTTTCCCCCCCATATACAAAAGTGTTTCATCGCTCATCCTGAAAAAGGTACATAAAGTCCCCGGGCTTCGTCCTCTGAACCCCCCCCTCCCCCTCCGTTAGTTTTGGGGGGAGTTGGAGTATGAAGTTGCCGAATTTAGTTACGCGGGAGGGTCAAAAGGAGGAAGGGATACTTACAAATTTAATTTTAAAATTTGGGGAATTCCCCCCCACCCGGGAAAACCAGGGGTTTTTGGGGCCTTTAAGAAGGGGTTCTCCAGCTACCTGCATTTAAAAAGGGATTCCCAAAGTCCAGGGAAAACCAAAGGGGGGGAAAAAAGGGGAAATTGCTTGATAATGTTCAGTTTGTTTTCAACTTTTTGGGGGAGAGCCTTTTGCAAAGGCTCTGGGGTATCCCCTGTCCTTCCCCTCTCCCTTTCACCCTGAGACTAATGGGCAGGGGAAAGGGTTAAACCAAATGGTAATGAAAAAAAAACTCCGTTGTTATGTTTGATCAGCAAGGATTGGGTAAATACTTCCCTTTTGGGTTTAAATTCGCTTTTAATAATGGGGATAGTAGCTTTTTTGGTATCTCACCATTTTACTGAAATTTATGGTTTTTACCCAAGGCATGTTATTTTCCGTGTACTTCTGATACAGCGGGTGGATGTTATTTTAAAAGATCTGTGCACATTTGGGGGCAAGTTCAGAAGAATTTGGTTTTATTCAAAAACACCCAAAAGGGGAAATTTTGTGATAGAGGGCGTCTTTGTTCTACAGGATTTGCTGTTGGGGTAAGGTTTTTTTTGCCCACCCGAAATTTTTCGTTTAAAATTTCCCAGGAAATTTGCTCCGCGATTTGTGGCCCATATGTGTTTCAAGAGGTGGTTAACCGGCATCCCGTCCAAAATTACCTGTTTGTTTTGATATAAAATGTTTTTTAATCGCTCACTCCTGAAAAGGTAATTCCCGTCCCTGACTTGTCCTCTGAACCCCCTCCTCAGTTGTTTGGGGGGAGGTTGGAGTATAAAGTTGCCGAATCTTGATTTACGCAGAGTTCAGAGGTCTTTAAATACTTGGTTCATGGAAGGGATTGGTCCTGAGGAGAGGTATGGGTTCCGCTGATCTATCCCGCTGAGGATTTGGGTTTTAAAAAAAATTTCCCCCCCGACTCTCAACCAGACAAACCCCAAAAAAAGGGGGAAAGGGGCCCGTGGCCCCTCCAAAAGGGGGGGTACTGTCAGTATGCATTTACTGTCAGCTTCAGAGGAAGGTTCTGGAGATCCCTTTTATTGACGGTCTCCCCGCTACCGCATAGGGGCCTGTCACACGTCCCAAAAGGAGGGCCCGAAACCCGCTCCAATCAGCTACTGGGGGGTGTCCCGGGGAAACCCTATAAAAACCTGGAGATCTTCGGCTTTTCCTGTGATATTTTCCCGGCTGTGTTGTTTCCAGTGTTTGTAAGTTTTCTTCTCCCGTTTAACTAACCTTGGTTGTTTCGCTTCGGCTTGCTTCCCGATTTGGTACCTCGCTCCCCCAACCCTGTTCAGGCCTTTTGGGTTCCTCCGTTTTTTTCTCTTGTCTTCCGTTTTTTGGATTCGTTACTGATTATTGTGACTCGGACTGTCTGACCCTTCTTCTCCTGAGGCCCAGACTTTATAGCACAGGGACTGTCGCCAGTTGCCGTCTGCCGCCAGGGCAGCACTCAAGAGGCAGGGACAGTGGGCCGGGTTCCAGTTTAGGGCCCCACTGTACCTTCTTGACTTGCAGTGTATTTAAATTCCCAATGTTTCAGAGGGCGGATAATGAGAATAATCTTTCTTAGTCAGTGGTGAAGCGCAAAGTGGCTTCTGACATTTTCAGATTAGATGCGGACTTGAAATTAGGTTGATATTCAGGGACTAGTAAGCTGTACATGCTTCCTTTGATAGAGCTTTCCCCCTTTTTCTTCGTGTGCACCCGAGTAAAAAATTATCATTGTTAAAAATTTTTTTTTTTAATTTTTTGGGTTATTTTTTAATTTTTCATATCATTTTTAAAAAATCCTAAAAGTTCCCAGTTTTACTTTTGCCATGGGGAAAATAATAGTTGACATTTCCCGTTTCTGTAGAAAAAGATTTTCAGTGTCTGCTCATTTCAGCAAAAAGCGGTTACGGAAAGGAGACACCCAAAGTGTAAAGTAGCACGAATCCATATTAAAAAATAGGAGATTACCGTTTTTCCCCATCCTGCATCTGATTTCTTCCCAGGTCACAGAGCATGACAAGAAAACTCCTATAGAAGCAAGGAAATGATCGTGTTAAGGGTTTTTATGCATGAAGCTGCTTAAACCATTCTGACTGTGTTAAAGGAGTGAAGCAAGAATGATGTCCCACAAACTATAAGTGATTGAATTTAGAAATCTACAATAAAAATAAAAACAGCTAAGAAGAAAAAAAATGATTAATATATGTCTTGTTTTACAGTTTTGTTTTAATAGAAAAAAAAAATGGTGACCTCCCCCCTTGTCCCCATCATTCTGGTGAGCCGGGAAGAGAGAGGATGTTAAGTCGGCAGACTCTGCAGTGGTCAATTCCCCTGCCCGGAGCTGTCACCTCCCCTCCACAGTTCCTGTAACCAGAACAACCTGTATTGGTGTAAAGTTATACATTCAGCCTGAACTGATGAAACAAGTGTAAGGAATGGAAAGTGCTCCTCCCTCTACCTCTTCCCTGATAACAGAGGGGGGAGCAGAACTTGTGGAGGGAGGTGACAGCTCTGTGATATATATGGTTATATGACAGAGGGAGAGAAGCTGAGCTCTGTGATATACAGGGTTATATGATAGAGAAAAAGAGCTGAGCTATGTGATATATAGGGTGTGGCAGAGTGACTACAGGTAGTTGCCTGTTTCTGCCACGAGACGGAGTTATACCGGAGATGTGTAAGCAACACGCCACCAAGGATACTTGGCCTTTGTGGGATAGGAGCCAGCCATATGTATTGTCAGCCACACTAAGTGGTTGGCAGATGTTTATTTTGGTTGTTCTGGGTTGGCTCTTATTGGGAGGAGACAACGTGTTGGGTGTTTACTCTCCGTGTTCCAGGCCAGGTTTTGGATAGGTCTCTGGATTCCTATAAAAGGCCTGGGCATGCAAGTGTACAGGGGGTGTGGTTTGCTTCCTGCAGTGGAGCGACGGGAGAGTAAGGAGAGGCTCTTGCCCAGGAGCTTGAGGTTAGCCAGTGGCTGATTTGTAGAAGCTGAACCAGTAGAGGCTGGTAACACTGCGTTGTGTGACTGGACATTAGGTTCAGACCCCGTGTAGAGAGGGAATCCGCATGTATAGTAAGTGGCCAGACAGCCAGACTTTTGTTTAGAGTTTTGTTTCCTGTATTTTTTTCTGTGCCTCAATAAAACTGGTTGAGGCCAGTTAAACGCAAATCCTGTGTCAAAGTGAAATGTGTGGAAGTGTCACCCGTTTTCACCAAAGGATGGCGATCCAAAAGCGGAATACCCCTTGGGACGGCCCTAGATGGCAGCTGATTGTGAGTGAGTTGTGCACAAGGATTATATGATTGAGGAGAGAAGCTGAGCTCTGTGATATATAGGGTTATATGATAGAGGAGAGAAGCTGAGCTCTGGGATATATAGGGTTATATGATAGAGGGAGAGAAGCTGAGCTCTGTGATATATAGGGTTATATGATAGAGGAGAGAAGCTGAGCTCTTTGATATATAGGGTTATATGATAGAGGAGAGACGCTGAGCTCTGTGATATATAGTTATATTATAGAGGGAGAAAAGTTGAGCTCTCTGGTATATAGAATTATATGATAGAGGGATAAAAGCCGGGCTCTGGGATATATAGGGTTAGATGACAACAGAAAAGAGCTGAGCTTTGTGATATATAAGTTTATATGATAGAGGAGGGAAGCGGAGCTCTGTGATATATAGGGTTATATGATAGAGGAGAGAAGCTGAGCTCTGTGATATATACGGTTATAAGATAGAGGAGAGAAGCTGAGCTCTGTGATACATGGGGTTATGATAGAGGAGATAAGCTGAGCTCTGTGATATATAGGGTTATATGATAGAGGAGAGTATCTGAGCTCTGTGATATATAGGGTTATATGATAGAGAAGTTGAGCTCTGTGATATATTGGGTTATATGATAGAGGAGAGGAGCTGAGCTCTGTGATATATAGGGTTATATGATAGAGGGAGAGGAGCTGAGCTCTGTGATATATAGGGTTATATGATAAAGGAGAGGAGCTGAGCTCTGTGATATATAGGGTTATATGATAGAGGAGAGGAGCTGAGCTCTGTTATATATAGGGTTATATGATAGAGGAGAGGAGCTGAGCTCTGTGATATATAGGGTTATATGATAGAGGGAGAGGAGCTGAGCTCTGTCATATATAGGGTTATATGATAGAGGAGAGAAGCTGAGCTCTGTGATATATAGGGTTATATGATAGAGGAGAGGAGCTGAGCTCTGTGATATATAGGGTTATATGATAGAGGAGAGAAGCTGAGCTCTGTGATATTAAGGGTTATATGATAAAGGAGAGGAGCTAAGCTCTGTGATATATAGTGTTATATGATATAGGAGAGAATCTGAGCTCTGTGATACAAATGGTTATATGATAGAGGAGAGAAGCTGAGCTCTGTGATATATAGGGTTATATGACAGAGGGAGGGAAGCTGAGCTCTGTGATATGTAGGGTTATATCACAGAGGAAAGAAGCTGAGCTATATGTCATATATAGAGGATATGATTTGGAGCAGGATTTCAGAGTAAAAAGCAGAGAACATACTGCCCGGACGCCTTAGGAAACAGTTACGTTTTACAAACCTCACCCACATACAGTCATTGACAGCTTTCTCTGCATTAGTTTGTATATAGAGTAAACTGTCATTCACTGCTTTTTGCTCAGAAACTCTGCATATAAACCGATACATCACAGATCTCAGCTGCTTTCAGGAAGGGTAGCATAAACCACCTGACTGGTTCCTTTTAAACAAAGAAGAACAGATCAAATTCATGATACATGATCAGTTAATCAACCAGTGACCCTTCTAACAAGAACAGGTTGTCCACATTGAACATCTTCTCTAAGGACTGGATCGAAGAAATATTTTTGAAATAAAAACATTATGGACATTATAGAGCTGATCAGACTATTTTTTATTTTATAGACTTTGCACTTTCTAGATGGAGCAGAGTAAGATAGAGAAACAGAAAAATGAATGGCTTGCAAATGATGCTTTAAAGGCAGAATATATTTAAATTACATTGTTGCCTCTGGTGCACGTTGAAGCAATTTGCAATCCTCTTAATTTTTTAAAAAAACCCAAGTCTTTCCCGTATGCCCAAAATCATTTAAAATTTCTATTAATTTTAAAAAAATACTTTAAGTTAAAGAAACAAAAAAAAGTGATACATTTAATATATTAGAATGGTTTCATACTCCCAGACCTTATTCCTTTTTAAGGGCACAAAGCTTTTGTAGTGAAAGGGGAAAAGGGGATGTTGAACGAACCCTTTTCCCTTTTCAATCTACTAAAAACCAAATTTAAATTTAAAACCCGGGGGTTTTTGGTTTCCCCAAACCCCCTTAAATTTTAAAATTTTTGGAGAACCAAAATGAAAGTACATTTGGATTTTCCCAAATGTTCCCTTTTTAAAAACTACAGAGGTAACAAGAAAAAATTTTTAAAATGAAAAGGGGTTTTATTTTGCATGGTTGGCCTTTGGTTTAAACCCCATTTTTTTTTTTTAAAACTCATACTTTTTTAACTTGCACAGAAAGTTAGTGGCGAATTCGGCTCTGCTACTCTGCATTTTGGTGGGGGCCTAAAAACCCTTTTTCCCATCTTTTTTTATGTTTTTATAAATTTTTATAACTAATTTTTACAACGAACCTATTAAATTCCCAAAAAATAGCAAAAAACCAGAAATATACAATGTAGGGGGAAAAAGGGGAACCCATGTCCAGGAAAGGGGTACCCAAACCCAAACACCATTCAGGGGGGACTTTTCCTCTTTGTTATTTTTCTTTAAATGCTGTCGAAAAAAGTAATCTCTTTCGGGGATACCCGAAGAAAATTTTCATTTTTTTCCCCTTTGTAGGGGAAGCTTCTCTTGAGCTCTCATTGTAGCCACCTGAAGCAAAAATTTTTAGATTTTAAAGATGCCCTATAAAAAAATTAATAATAGAAAAAAAAAAAATAGTAAAAACCCAAAAACAAAATTTAAAGAGAATTAACAAAAAAAATATAAACCAAAAATTTTAAGTGGTCTCAAACTGCGGCCCTCCAGCTTTTGGGGAAAACTAAAACCCCTCCCATCATGCATTTAAATAATTTAAAACAGTGGGCCTGATGGGAGTTGTAGTTTTCCCAACAGCTGGGGGGGGCCGCAGTTTTGAGGGCCCTGCGTAATTGAACTGAAAAGAACATGGTATGAACCCCCAGCCCAAAAGAACTTTATTCTTCCAAATTTTTTTTAATAGGGTTTAAAAATTTTTTACATTTTTTTATTTTTTCATTTTTTTTAATTTTTTTTTTGTCATAAAATAAACTATGCTTAGGGACAGAATGTAAAGCAATTTAATTTTGGGAGGTTCTCATTTAAAATTTTAGCCCCCTTTTTAGTTTTCCCCTTTTTTGTTTGGTGTCCCCTTACACTTCCAAAAAATTACTTTTTTCCCAATTAACATAACCCAAATTTTCAATCATTTTAAAATAAGGGTACTGTATGTTGGGAAAAAAAAATAGCAGTGAAAACCCCCTTTTGTGTAAAAACAAATTGTGGATAAAAAATTGGGAAATTTGGGGGGTTATCAAAAAATTGTGAAAAATTTTGGAAGCAAAGATTTTATGGGGCCATTGGAAGTTTAATTTGGGGATCAGGCTTTAGTCCCAAAAAAGTTAAAAGTGGGTAGAAGAAAGAAAGGAAAATTTTTTATATTTATTAAAGATGTTAAAGTTCTGCATTGTTGAACCCTTTAGGGCCACATTAAAAAAAACTGTCTAGGCAAAAATTTACTTTTGTTGGCCCCCTGCAAACCCCAAACAGAAAACGCCCCTTTTTATTTTGTATTTCTCTGGAAGAATAAAGGAGCGCTTGAAAAAGGGTTTCCCTGGGGAACAAAGTAAAATTTAAAACCTAGACTTTTTTATACATGTGGCCCTTTAGTGTCAAACTTGATTTACGTAATCACGAAGTTTCTGTACCCATATTTAAAGGAAAAACCCTCAAAATTTCTGAATTTTAAAAGGTTTCCCCTTCCAAAAATTTCCATAATTTTTATTTTTTTTATCTCCCTTCCATATTTGTTGTGGGCTGAATTGTTTTTCCATGGTACCATTTTAAGGCTGTATATCATGTATTATATATGTTTCCTAATATTTGGGAGTAATTGGTTAAAAAAAAAAAAAAAAAATTATGACTTTAGTTTAAGGGTATCACTTTTATAGGGGGTTTAAATGGTGGTTAAAAAAATGAAATAAAAAGTTTAATTTTTTGGGTTTTTATAAAACCCGTGATACCCAAAAATTTTTCCCGCCTTTTATGTTTTTTTTTTTTCATGGTATCTTTTTTAATTTTTTTTTTTGAAAATTTTTTGTTTCCCCCCAAACCAAGACCCATAACTTTTTGAAATTTATTAGCCAAAATTTTTAATGGCTTGAAATTTTTATGGGAAAGAGTTGGAAATTTTCATAGGTTTGCATTTTGGGGAAATTTGTCTTCCTTTAAATTTTTTTTTAAAAGCCATTTTGGGGTTGTGGAAAGGAAAATTTTGGATTTTGTTTTTTACAATAAATTTTTAAAGGCATAAATAAATAACATTTTTAAGGCCCAAAGTTTCCAAAAGTGGGGAAAAACAATAAAGTTTTATAAAAAGCCCGGAAAAAAAGTATTTGGGACTATAAAATTTAAAGGGGTTCTCCGGGGAAACATTTTTAAAATTTTTTTATAGAGCTTTTTTCCCCCCAAAAATTAAAATTTTTGAACGATGTTAAAATTAAAAAATTTTTTAAACCGGGCTCTTTGAAAACCGGCAGAGGGGCCCTTTTTCTCCCCTTTTTTTTCGAAAAAAAATGTATGTTTTATTGTCACAAAGGCCCCCAAAGGGCTTTTTTGGGCACCACAAAATTGGGGGTGTTTTTTAAGCCAGACCCCAGCTTAAAAACACTCCCCTTGAAAAGGGGGTGCCCCCGAGCAGAGGAAAAAAAAGACTGCCTTAGTGACCCTTTTTTCCCCAAAAATAAACAGAGGTGCTGAAGAAATGTAAAACAGAAAAAAACACTTGGGAATGATAACTTTTTGTACATAATTTTTTCAAACATGTACTGCTAAAGTCCCCAGTCCTTCATTATTGTGTCTGTTTTTAACCCCCTTTTGTTTGGAGATTCCTTTTTTTTCTAAATAACCTTTTCATGGTTTTGAAGACTTGCATTGTTTGATTTGGGTGAATATGTATAAGGCCTCTGAATTGTACAGCAGAAAATCAAAAAAAGGGCTGATACTGTCTCTATATAGTAGTGGTGCCAGGGTAAAGCCTCATGAGACACTGCCTTGACATCACTGGGTGCAGGAATGATGCCACATCCCCTCCAGCAGGTACACAGCTTTCTCATGATCAAAAACTCATTGCTGTGGGGGGTGTGACATTACCAACCTATATTGGATGTTAGATAGGCTATCCAGTGTACAGGAAAGCTGGGTGATGCCACACTCTCCACAGAAATCAGAGTTACAATGATAGAATTACTGTGTATCTGCTGTGAGGGTTGTACAGCACATACATAGAAAAATATAAACCAAATTATATATTTGTACATGTATTACATATATTATAGGATGAGGAAAGAATGTTTATTTACCATGTTACAAACCAATTGGTGCATTGTACTATTCACAGCCTGCTACAGGCAACCAAGTGAACTGGAGCAGAAATGCAAAGGCATGTGGTGTACCTGTCTGAGAATGATGCTGGAAGGGTGTACAGGGCAGGGCTGAACAGTGCTAGGAGGATTAGGGGGCGGGTGTAGAGAAGTCCTAGACTGTAACTGCAGTGCATTGTGGGACTTGTAAGAAAGAGATGCTGGAGAACTACTGACTCTTCCACAAGGAGGAAGTTTCACTGCAAAAAGTGGATCTCATGGCAGATGAATAAAGGCAAAAGAAACCAAAAGAAACACATGAAGGTAATGGAATATCTCCACTTTTCAATATAAATGCTGTTCATAGTGTCCAATGAAATCATTAAATTCCCGGATAATTCCTTTAACACATTTTTTTTAGATTTATTATATAATTGCTTTTGTAAAAAAAGTTTACATTATTTTGTAGCTCTGCAAGGAAACCTGGTTCTATTTATGTAGTGCAGTGTAAGAAGTATGTCAGTGTAAAACTTACCAGTACCACCATCTTCTATAAGCTGAGAACATTGTGAGCTATTATTCAGTACCATATTTTTCACAAACAGTAAGGCAGACATCTTTTCTAGGACCAAAATCTTTACCCATCCTGGAATTAGAAGATTGATGTTCTGCTGGTGCATCATCCGGACAATAAAGATACTTTCTATCAGACTGAGAACAAGCAGCCCCATGCAAATTACGTAGTAAACACCTAATAAAATGAGACACAATAAACAATTTAGGCTATAGAACTCTGGTTGTGCAGAATGATGTATTAAAGTGTAACTGATATTTCATAAAACTTCTGATAAGTCACAAGCTTTGGTTGGTGAGGATGCAGGTGCTGAAACCCCAAGGACTGCTGTAGTAATAGGTTCAGGTGAGTGGCTAGCTGTATTTGATTCATGGACTTACAACGAGTCTTTAAGCGCTACAGTCTTTGGGGAGAGAAGGGGCATGTCACTCAGCTGATCGCTTCAGCACCTTTTTTTAGCAAGTCGTAGAGGTGTTAGCACAGAAAAATGTTAAAGGGGTTGTCTCACTACATTGATTCTTCTTACCTTAGTCCTGTTTTCTTGGTTACATTTTGAATTCAGGGGTGTGTTTACTGGCTTCCACTAGGCTGCAGTAGAAGCCAGGTCTGTAGCTATAGCAACCAACGCTGGCAGCCTATCAGGAGTGATAAAACAGGTCTGTAGCTATAGCAACCTGAGGAGCTGATGCAGCCCATACAAGAGAGGATATCTCAGAATAGATAAGTCACTGTTAATGGATGTATATTGAAAAGTTACTTGTTTTTGTAAGATCTTTAACATAAAAAGCAATCCTTGTAGTGAGACAACCCCTTTAAGTTTTCATTTATCCATTTTTTATTTTTCATTTTTTATTTATTGTATAATGTTCCTGTATGATTTATTGAATCATTCATTCATCTATTTTTTTTTTTTGCTAAAATATCTATTTTTATTCAAGTATCTATATTGTTTCAGTAATCTAATCATAAGACTCTAAAAATAATCATGTATGCCAGTAACTGATGACTACATATTCCAAAAAACAGTGGCACACTATAAACTGGGGCACTATCAAATGGGACATAGGAATTTTGAAAAAAGAATTTCTGCTATCTAGGATATATGAAAAGTTTTTTTGAGGTTCTCAGTTCACATTTTTGATCAAAACTGTTTAAGCCACCTCTGAACTTCAAAGGGACCTCAAAGCAGGTGGTCCTACACTTTTGTTACCTATTATTACCTCTCATGGACTCTGTTCAATCCATATCTCAGGGGGGAAGGCACAACTTTGAACACACTCCCACTGGTTTAACCTTCAAGGTGGGTGGAGTGCAAAAAACCTTGATAGGTTTTAAACCAGTGCAGTGTGTTCAAAAGTTGGTGCCTTCCCTCACTGAGATATGGAAGTCTGAACAGAGTCCATGAGAGGTAATAATAGTGTAACAATAGTGTAGGACCACCTGCTTTGAGGTCCCTTTGAAGTACGATAAAGGAATGTACTGTTCCCTACACAAAGACATGACCTCACAACAGGCTACGCTTCTAACCATGCCCAAACATTACATCACATCAGGTTACACCTCTAAATAACCACCTCCACGTTCCCCTGACGAACAGCAGGATCCCCTAGTTGAGGTCTGTGTTAGGGTGCTCCCATCTTGTACTCTGTAGGCCTAAAGCAGCCTAGAGCCTACAAAACTATTTAGTCAGGTAGGGAACTGATGGCCACCTGCTCTACCATGTTTTGTATCTCCGTGCATCCTAAAAAAAACGCAAACAATTAAATAAGCAGCATCAAACCCAGGGATCAGGAGCATTTGTCTTGGTTTTCTGGGACAAACCTTTGACTACCCGGGGATATACACTTATAAGTCCCCTGGACAACTCCCTAGTGTGCCCAGTAAATAAAATTCAGCAGAGTCTGCAGAAACTAAATTCCCACGGCTATTGTATAGCCATAGACATTCCACGTTGCACTGTATGGCATGTCTAATGGAGAATTGTATTGCATTGCACCATTTTATGGAAATCAAGATGCATCTAGCAGAAAATGTCTCAGTAATGTGAATTGAACTAGATATTTTTTTCCAGCATGATTCAAAAAGAATACAACTGTGCCTCCATATCACAGCAGAGACATACAGAGGGCCATTAGACCCTTATACACTTCTATCGCAACTGTGCACAACTTGTATGAACATGTGAAATAAAGGTGGATTTCTTTTAAGTGGTTATTTGGCAGAAAAAAAAATATCTGAAATGGGTTCAACCTGGATAAAAACACAAAAAACTTTTACTTTCCTACCTGTTCCCCAATTGTGCTGTTCTGGAGCTTCCCGATCAGTCCTCAAAATAAATTTTTGGTCTCATCCCTACACACAGAAGAGGCTTGTGCTTCATTTTAACCCCCTTAACGGTTTTAATGGAGGAGGGGGAGGGAGGGAAAATTTCCAGATGACGGGCAGAGGAGAGGGGGCCAGGTTAACGAAAAATCAGCCCATTTCCCGCAGTTTTTCTCCACCCTCTTTTTTTTCCAAAAAAATCTATTTTTTTTCTTCCCCTTCTAATTTATTTTTTTACTAATAAAGGGTTTAATAGGAAATATCTGTAAACAGGAAAAAGGGTAAAAGGGAAAGGAATTTTCTGAATGTAAAAATTCTAATTGGGTAAATGGCCCGAGTGTATCTGTGATTGGTATTGGGTTAAAGGTATGATGGTTATGGTTGACTGAAGTTTGAGAAGAGGGAATTTTTTTGAATAAAAGTTTGGAAAAGTCTGGTTTGTTTGATTTGAGACAGATGTGGGTTAATAGTTAAGAATTTCATGATTGTAATTCTGATGCCGTTGTTTGCTGTCTAATTTTTGGGCCCAGGCCGAAATGTTTTGGGTTTCCCCTTTTTTCCGATATTTTTTGTTTCAATTTTGTTTGGGCTATTTTTTGTAAGGTTTGGTTTATTTTTGGGTTTTGAGTGTGTGTGTGTCATTTTTTATGATTTTGTGATGCCCGTTTTGTGTTGGTTGGGTTTTTGTGTGTTCTTGTCCATTGTGTAGTTTTTCACTGGTGAACTATGTTGTGTTTTGTTTGTTTTCAGGGTTTTTTTTTTGGTGAGATAGTGAAAATCCTTTTTTATTCTTCTGAGTTTGTCTTGTTGTTTTTGTCTGATGCGTTTCTGAGGTTGTTTGTTGGAGTGTTCGATGTTCCAAGTTTTTGTGTGTCCTAATTGTGGGTTATTTGAGAAAAGGCAAGGGGTTTCCCCCTGACTTTGTTCTATTCTTGGTCAAAATTTTTGGTGTGGTGCGAGGTTTGTTATGGAGTTTTGTCATGTTGTGGTGGTTGGATTTTTCCATTTTTCTGAAGGGGTTTTGGGTCTGTTATTTGTGGTTTAGTTTATTTGGGTTTTTTGATTTGGGTCTGAGTGGTTGTGTGGCTTTTCTGAGTTTTTCTGAGTTGGTTTTTTGTTGATTTGTCTTGGCCCTGTTTTCTTCCCAATCTGTGTGTTTGGGTCGTTTGGGGTGTTGGTGTTTTTGGCCTGATGGGTGTGTGTTTTTGTGTGCGAGGGGTTTTTATTTTCTTAGTGGTTGTGTCTGAATTGTTAACCTCTAAATTCGCGGATTTCTGTTTTTTTAGCTCCAAAGTGACAATTCTGTCTCAGGTAAACCACTTTTAAAGTGCTCTACCTGTTCAGCAGTAATGTGCCTGGATTTGCCATACTAAAGTCAAAAATGTGTGGAATACTACGGTTGTAGTGCGACACGCCTCCAGAACGCCCCCCTGAACTCGGGTACATTACAAAGTGCCGCGGGTGCTTTATAATGCGCCTATTTTGGAGTGTGCCTGCTCACACATCGAGTGCACAGGGCTGTGCAAGTTTTTTGGGCTGAAAGGACACCAGATAACTGGCGCATCCCCATACATAAATGTGTATGGTGTATATTATGGCATCCAAAGAGTCCAATTTTGGTCTTATCTGCCCAGACTATATTCTCCCATTATTTCACAGGCTCGTTTAAATGTTGTTGAGCAAACTTTAAACGCACTTGAGCATGCTATTTGTTCAACAATGGTGCCTTGCGCGGTGAATGTTTATACAGGGAATGGAGATTAGGTACATTACTTATTGTTTTCTTTGAAACAATTGTACCCGCTGATTCCAGGTCTTTCTTGAACCTTCAGTACTTTAGAAATCCTTACAACAATAATACAAAAATAAGGTTGCAAAGGTCTTGAGACAGCTCACTGGTTTTATCCATCATGAGAAGTTTCTTGTGTGACCCCTTGGTAATTACACACCTTTTTAATAGGCTATCAGTTCAACTGCTGATATTATTTTTTACTAAGTAGCCAGATTGTTTTCTAGTTAGGGTGCTTTCACACAGCGCAGTTTTGGTGCAGTTTTAACTATGGTCCAATTATGTGCCTTTATTACCAGCAAGCGTATTTCACTTATTTAAACTGTATGGAAAGTGAGTAATCAATTAGTGTGTTGGTAATCCACAAGACTTCAAACACAGTAATTGATGATTTACTTGAAACATACAACTTCCAATATCAGCAGCACACTATCAACTAAAAGAACTATCAAAAGGCACATAGGATTTTTTTTTTAAAAAAGCATTTCTGCTACTTAGGATACATTGAAAATTTTGAGGTTCTTAGTTCACATTTTTGATCAAAACTGCTTGAGCCCACCTTCAAACTTCAACGAGACCTCAATAAAGGTGGGTCCTACACTGACGTTTTCCTCTCTAGGTCCTTTTCAGACCTCCATACTCTAGGGAGTGAAGGCACCAGACACACTGCATTAGATTTAAAATCTGTGAAGGTGGGTGTAGTGAAAACCAACGGAGGCAGCCACTCCCCCATATACAAACTAGAAAACGACACTTTGCCCTGCACTTCCCAAAAAATATTTTTTGAAAATTAGCATAGGTGCACGCTGGTGTGGCAATAATAGACATACACATTCCAATATCAGCGGCTGCCTCCGTTGGTTATTTGCACTCCACCCACCTTCACAGGTTTTAAATCTAATGCAGTATGCCTGGTAGCTGGTGCCTTCACGCCCTACAGTATGGAGGTCTGAACAGGACCTAGAGAGAGGAAAACGTCAGTGTAGGACCCACCTTCATTGAGGTCTTGTTGAAGTTCGAAAGTGGGCTTAAAGGGGTTGTCTCGCTAAAATGATTGGGTTTTAATTAAAAGATCTTTAAAAAACAAGCAGCTTTGCAATATATGTTCATTACAAATGTCCTACTGATTTTGAGCTAGCCCTGTTAGTAGGAGTGCTTCAGCTTCTCAATTCTCTATAGCAGCTGACCTGTTGATCCTTATCTTACTGGCTGTCAGGTCTGAATGACTCATCACCTTTGAAGACAGGTCTGAGCAGAGAGCCCCTCCCGCACAGAATGCTTCTGTAGTGGAGGGGAGGGGGGGGGAGGACTCTGGCTTCTTTTGGGGGCTGTGCTTTCCTGGATTAACCCTGTGTGTGCCTGCTTCCTCCTGCTCTCTACACAGATTGAGCAGAGATGAGGTCTGATCAATAGATTGTGACAGCAGTGACCCTGTGTGTTACTATAATCATGATGTCTGTGGAGCTGTAACTATAATAATACTATACAGATCAGGGAAGGCTTGTGAACAGTTCATGCTGTGCTGTACTAGGGACACATCCTGAGTAACACTTTGCAGCTTCCCTGTGTCTGTTCTGAGAGGGTTTGTTTGTTGTTGCTAGAGATGTGGAGATATGTAAGCTAAGCAGAGGGTATAGGAACACTTCATCCCTCTGTTCTGCTATTTAGCAATCATAGACTCCTCTAGGGCATGCACACACAGGGGTTAACACTCTGGCAGCAAATCCCCTGACCGCCACCCCTGCTGTATATGATAGTGCTCTGTGTGTGAGGGGAGGGGGAAGAGGGAGGAGAAAGGGCAGACAAGCTAGCACGCCTCAATTTCAATCATTCACGACAGAGGCTGAAAGCTTATTAATGAGAAATCCTCCTTTAATGCAGTTTTTGATAAAAATGTGGAACTAAGAGCCTCATGAATGTTCAATATATCCTAAGCTAGCAGCAATGCTTTTTTTTTTAAAAAATCCTATGTGCCTTTTGATAGTTTTTTAGTTGGAGTGTCCGCTGATATGGAATGTGTATGTAATTATTCCACACCAGCATGCACCTATGCTCATTTTTAAAAAAAATAATTTTTTGGGATGTGCAGGGCCAAGTGTCGTTTTTTACTTACTTGAAACACCTTTCTGAACAGTTTAGACAATTGAAAGGCTGGTAATAAAGGCAGTTTAATTGGAGCGCAGTGAAAACTGCACCAAAACTGTGCTGTGTGAAAGCACCCTTAGTGATAGATTTCAGCTGGTGTCATGACTTTCCACGGCTTTTTGCACCTCTCTTTCTTCATGTGTTCAATACTTTTTCCCTGTTTAATTTCTCATTAATACAAATAACTTCATAACACCGATGGTTTGATTTAAATTCCTGTGTAGATTGAAAAGTTACCTATCTGGTGAGAATTTCATGTCAATATCACCTTTAGAAATATATTTACTTAGAAAATTGTTGATATGTTCAGTACTTATTTCAACTGCTGTAGAAAAGCAATCACCTCTTCTTTAATTCTCTGCCTGGATGGGGTGGCCACCTTAACATGAGTTTAGAGACCTGAATGTTTCACATTTTTAAAATGTCTAAGGTTATATTCCCCAGTGCAGTGTTACTCAGTCTTCTGGCATGCAGAGATGAAATTGCATGCTTGCCGGTACAGTTGCAGAGGGAATCATATACTGCACAGTGAGTACAATGCACTAGTACTATTCTAACTAACTTGAGCCCAGGCACAAAACTCACTGGGAGTAGTAAGGTTGCTTACCTGTACCTGAAAACACACACCTATCCATGAGGGGGGCAAATGCTTAGTACAAAACTGCATATAAGATAAGAACCAGTTCACACCAATGTGCAGAGAAGCCACAGCACCATGCAGAGGAGACTGCTGAAGCGTAAAAATACTGATTAAAGAACCACTCACATGCCTACTATCTTCTAGGGGGGGTAATTGTTAGTAGACGGCATTCACAACAACAGCTCACCTGTGGTCTTGGCGTTTCTCTATTGCGAGCGTTCGGTTCAGGGTTCAACCCCTTAGTTCGACTTCAAGCAGCAAACAAACAAAGAAGAACCGGCTCCAGCAAATGAACGTAGATGGAGGAACATATGTAGGTGCAGACCGGGCTTAGTTAAAAAGCATATTCGCTTGTTTATTTATTTACCATTTAAAAAAGAAAAACATAAACACTTTACAAGAGACCCTCCGTCTTGAATTGTATAAACTGGATGGGGCTAAACCGCCGACGTGTTTCGGGTCACGTGACTCTTACTCATGGCTATCCTTCCCTTGTGTGTTTCTCTCTTATATAGGACCTTTCAAGCATGACGTAGGTTCCTACTAATTAAAAACGTGTGATACAAACAATAGACAATGTATAAACATAAAACCCCTCTGTTTAGACCTATCATATCCTGAGTTACCTACGATATAATTTAATAATGATATTGTATGTCCTGTCGTATGTTCAAACCCTTCGGTGCACGGGTATCGAGGTGGAATATCCACCAGGCTTCTCTGGCTAGGAGCTTCCTGTGGAGATCCCCTCCTCGTACTGATCGATGTACCTGCTCGATTCCAATCACTGTAAGTGATCTCAGATCTCCTCCGTGCACTTCGGAGAAATGTTTGGACACTGATGATGTTTTAAACTGTTCTTGTTTGCCCGCATCAGACATGTGTCTTCTGATGCGGACCTTCAGAGGACCAGTCGTACATCCGACATATTGCACTTTACAACTCTCACAAGTTATTAAATAAATCGCAAACTTAGTGTTGCAATTGATGAAAC
Organism: Phyllomedusa bahiana; assembly: GCA_025379985.1. Lineage (NCBI taxonomy): Eukaryota > Metazoa > Chordata > Amphibia > Anura > Hylidae > Phyllomedusa > Phyllomedusa bahiana. The sequence continues at coordinate 109,486 of JAODAL010005167.1, read as the reverse complement.
TTTTAATATCAAATGTCTTATTATTTGAGTTGGACGTGAAAGAAGTGGTGCTCTTTACATGTTTACACATTTTACATATCTTGTGTCCACATCCATAGAACCCCACTGTATCTAGCCAGGTATCTTGTGCAACCCTATTTGTAACAAACAAGCTGGGAGAAATTTGTGACGCTATGGTGGGGGCCTTACGTGACACAAATCTGATGTTATTATTAACATTCGTTTAATTGATTTTTTCACAAACAAAATCGGTAAATGTGTCTTAATTATATTCACAATGTCTCCAAACTGTCGACTATAGTTGGTTGAAAATGTAATTATATCTTCTTTGGAAATATCCTTTTTATATTTTTTCCTATCCATTTTGTTTACTTTCACAACTGCGTTATTTAAAAGCCAGTGTGGAAAACTTTAAGTTTGTCACAAATCTTTTTTTGTTGTTCTAAGTACTCTAGTTCTTAACTACAGTTCCTTTTAACTCTAATGAGCTCTCCTATTGGCATATTTCTCACTACATGTGAAGGATGACATGAGTTTGCTCTGAGGGTTGAATTTCTATGCATTGGCTTTCTATATGGTTTGACCCCAATCGTGCCGTCTTCTCCTCCTATCAACGTTACATCCAAATAATTAAGGGTTTCTTTCTGATGCTCAAAGGTAAATTTCAAACCCATTTGATTATTGTTGATATATGCAACAAAATCATTAACACTGTTGTCATCTCCTAACCATATAAAAACAAGATCATCTATATTCTGGAATACCATTTGATATTATTCACAAATGATTGTTCCGGAGCAAAAATAATGTTTTCTTCCCAAGAGAACATATAGATATTTGCCAGGGAGGGTGAAAACCTAGCTCCCCTAGATGCTCCCGAGATTTGGTAAAAATATTGTTTATCAAACATGAAAAAATTATTGGCAAGTAAATATTCCACCGCCAATACCAGAAAACATTGTTTTTCCTTTGAATAATGACTAAATCTAGTCAAAAAACCTGGAAGACTGGGAGGACCTGGTCGTGTGGAATGCTGAGGTATAGTGCCACCACATCGCAAGACAACCAGGACCCCTCAGTCGGCCAGGTATGTGACTCCAGAGAATGTACAAGTTTCTTGGTGTCCCTAGGGAAGCCAGGTAGTACAATGACTAGAGGCTGTAATTGTGCATCAACCCATCGTCCCAGTTCCTCATTAAGAGAACCAATGCCTGAGACGATGGGTCGGAATGGTGGTGGAAAGACCCCTTTATGCACTTTAGGGAGTACATGAAAAACCGGCATTATGGGGTTCGTTATGTTCATTTTTTCTGCTATATGTGATGTAAGTACCCCCATTTTGACTCCTTGTTCTAACACATATTCTAGCTGTTTCCTACTATTTGTAGTGGGATCACTTTGTACCTGTCTATATTTAGATGTATCATGTAATAGAGAGTTTAGCTCTCGTCGATAGAGATCTTTGTCTAGGAGAACAAGGTCCCCCCCCCCCCCCCCCCCCCCCCCCCTTGTTGGCTTGTTTGAGTATAAGCCTATCATTATCTTGTAAATCTTTTGATGCTTTCTGCTCTTGTATAGTCAAATTTTTTTCTCCCAGTAACCATTTGTTTTTACTAACCTGATCATGTAATTCTAACAGGTCCTCCTCTATCCTATCTTGGTAATTGTTAGTATTACAAATTATATAATAGTTATGGCTTGCACAGGGTGCCAGTTATATGGTTACATATGGTGAACAATACTGGCTTACAACCAATTTATGACACCCATACTATTCATTTGAGTGGGTTGCCCAGCATATTCCAAGTACCCAACACAAATTACTGACAATAGAATACTATGGGCGCCATCAGTTATTTGTAAGCCAGCATGGTTCACTAGACATAACCGTATAACTGGCACCCTGTATAAGCCGTATCTATGTGCAATTATTCTACTAGCAATCCCCACCCCCCATAGATAGTAAGTGTGTGACTGGTTATCGGTGTACCTGTATGGTACTGTGCCTTTTCTGCATACGGGTGCGAACTGGTTCTTATTCAATGTGCAGTTTTTTACTAAGCAATTGCTCCCCTCTCACCTCATGGATAGATGTGTGAGCAATTGTTCATCAGCGAGTTGCACCCGTGCAACTTTTCCCATATAGAACTGGGCCTTTTATTAATTGTTAAGGAGAATGCATTTTTGTCCAGTTATTGCACTGTTAGTATGGCCATGTCTCTGAGTTTTAAAATAAATAAAGTCCCATTTTTCTGTGATTTCTCAGCAACACGCAGCTGCATCTGTGCTTCCCTGGTCTGAAAATTAAGCAGGAGAGTATCTTAGAGGGACACACTAAATTATGCCATAAGCATATATTAAATTAACTTACAACAAATTCAACCTCTCCGCCGATCATATCATTATTCTGAACAACTATGGACTTAGGAATCAATTTGACAAGATCCCATTCTCCATCATTTATATAAGTACTGCGGAAATTTCTTATTTTATAACGTTCTTCCATTAATCGTACACTCATGTCCTCAGCTGCAAAGAGAAAAGCATATTTTAGACACGTATTTCACATCAACAAACCTGATTCTATCAAAAGTCTGTTTCACACTTATCTAATGATCCTGTAGAATTATAAAGAGAGCGGTTAGTGATTTGCTTTAATTTCTTTATTAACTAGTGTCATGGGCTTGCTAGATGGATCCACAGGTTCAACCATGACAGTTGATGATAACCACTCCAGGGAGCAGAGTCTAACAAACCTCTAGTTGGACTTGGCTGTAGGGAACTCCCAGATCGCTATCGCTGACGTGGTCGCTTGCGGTGACAGACAAGGTACCAACAAGTACTGAGGGACAGGCAGAGACTTGGTTGCGGTATAGGTGGTGTTCTAGCAGAGTCAGTAGTCAAGCACAAGGTCAGGACAGGTGGCAGAGGAGCAGTCGGGAAAACTAAGCTAAGGGTCAAACCAGAGAATTCACAAATGGACAGGATTATCACTAAAGTTTAATAACAGACACCAATAACTGGCATGGAGGAAGCTGGGAGTAGACCTAATAAAACTCCAGGTGGAATGCCATTGCTACAGAAATGTTGGGTGGCACGCGCTGGTTCTTTAAATCAGCTATGCCCAGCACACGTGAAGTGGTTCAGTTGGGAGGTACTGTCTTGTGCTATCATTTCTTCACCTTCCAGGCTCCATAGTAGAAGGATGGCATGTCTTTATTTAAGATACAAAAATACTTCTACGGTTCCCGCTTCCAATAAATAACTCAGGAAGGGTGAATCTTGATTGTTGTCTGTGATGTAGGTCAATTTGGGGAACTTATAGAGAAACCAGAACAATTACTCGACCAACATCATGATCAAGTTTTCAATGGAAGCTGCATCAGCCTCAGAAGATGTAGAGAGGGTGAATACAGAAAGTTAAGCTGACTTTGATTAGACAGACTTTACTTCAGTTCCAATTTTGACAACTTTCCTGCAGTTGTTCATATAGGGGTGCACAACCTTTTCTGGTCCAAGGGCCACATTGTCATATTGAATCTCTTCCAAAGGCCGCAGTAAACCTTAAGGGGGTTTTGCCATGAAGTAAAATTGACATGGAAAGTTTGCAAATTAAATAATAAAAATTTTCACAGTTCATCATTATTAAAAATCCTATTTTAGCTGTTTTAGCTGCTACCTTAGTGATCCACAGTATACAGCTCATCTCCAGGATATACAACCAGTGAGAGCTCCTCAGTCCTGGCCGCACATGCTCAGACATCAGCTCTCCTCTCAGGCAGCTACTGTCAGTCTCTTCCCTGCCTAGTTATCACACACACTCACTGCTGAGCCAATGTTCAACCGCAGGTGCTGTCAGTCTACTCCTATCATCTGTACTCCTTTGTAATTAGTCAAACAGTGCAAATAAATAAAAGGAAAAAAGAAAGCCCAATCAGGTATGTGCACTGAGACTAAATCAAAATCCATGTTTCATTCCAGCAGGGATTTGAACCTAGGACCCTATGTTGGAAGGGAGAAGTGCTAACCACTTGGCTACTCAGCCTTTTTAACAGCTGAAGTAAAGAGAGCACTACACATGTATTTCCACCTCTCTGACTCATCTCGTCCTCTCTAGAATTTTTAGGGTATGTTTTGTGGATATGCTATGACTGTGTTACAAATTAATACCCTGTTCAGGAAGAAATCCAGGTAAAACTGCTGGTCATGTACTACAGATATTACAGAAACAGTTTTGTCTGGATTGCTCATTTAATTTGCTTAAAATAGCACATAAAGTGCTACACTGCCAGCCATACAGTGCCCACCATAACAGTGCTAACCATACAGTTCCCACTATAACAGTGCCCACCATAACAATGCTTGCCAAATAGTGCCCACCAAAAAGGTGCTACACATAAAGTGCCCACCATAACCGTTCTACCCATACCGTGCCCACCATAACTGTACCAGATATACATTTCCCACCATAACTGTTCTAGCTATACAGTGCCCACCATAACAGTGGAACGTGGCCATCAAAACAAAAAAAAAAAACGTGTAAGGCAATATGATACAAGGGAAATTACTCCACCTTTGTGTATCTACCGCTTATATTTTAATTGCATTTAGATGCCCTGAGGGCAGATAACCTACCAACTTTTTCCATCTGTCTTATCAATATTAAAAAAAATAAATAAAACTAAGACTTTTTCCAAGAATTTACCATGCCCACATCATTTTCTGCCAAGACTACTGCAACATCCTGTTGTGCAGCCTCAAATCTAACGCTCTTGCTCCATTTTAATCCATCCTCAACTCCGCTGCACATTTTATCTACCACGTTACTTCTCTGCCACTCCCTTCTGCCAATCCCTTCGAAGACCATGACATACAATGTTCTCCCTAGCAGTTTCTAGTACATAAACAAGTTTGTTGCAGCTCACCCCTTCCTCCGTCGTGATGCTTTCACTGTTCACCGCCACAGCCTGTGGTGTAATCAGCCGGATCTTTAGCTTCTGCTCGGCAAGCTGCCAGTCCAAAGCTTTAACTTGCAACAAAGAAACCTCCTTACAAGGTCAGGACGCCAGCGGGTAAGATCTTCAAATGGCTTTATTCCATTAAATACAGATGTTTACAAAAGAATGCATGGTAGCAAGTGAACGCTGATGCTGTTTAGGATCCGTTTTGCACGCTTAGGATCCGTTTTGCATGCTTGTATGATGCGTTTTACGGATGCGTTTTGAATCTCTCTCTCTTTCTCTCTTCTCCTGCTGCCCATTCATCTGCAGCCACGCTCACCTCCGATCCCACGATCCAGCCCCCTGAAACCGCTCACCTCCGATCCCACGATCCAGCCCCCTGAAGCCGCTCACCTCCGATCCATCAGCTGTGTTAACCCACTCCACTTTTCGGATGCGCTTTCAGGAACCAAAGCGCCGGCAATACTTACTCACAGTGTGGAGCGTTTTTGGACACGTGCCAAAAGCGCACTCCATTATTTCCTATGGGCTTTCACTTGCGTAGAATGCGAGAAGAATTGACATGTCAATTCTTAAAGCAGATTCCAAAAGCGCAGTGCAGGAGAGCCCTCAAAAGCGCATCGCCGATATCCTGTGAGAACAGCGATGCGCTTTTGCCATTGAAAGCAATGTTAATCACACTGACAATTGTTAGATCCGTTTTGCGGATCCGCTTTGCTTGCGCAGAACGGATCCAAAAGCGGATCGGCAAAACGTCGTGTGAACAAGCTCTAAGGAGGTTTCTTTGTTGCAATGTTCTCCCTAACCCCTCTCCTCCCATACATCTCTGCCTTAGTCTCCATGTACCTCCCCTCACACAATCTCTGCTCCTCACAGGACCTTCTCTGCTCTCCTTTTCTCAGCTCCTCTCACAACCATGTCTCCCGTGCATCCCGCAGAATCTGGAACCCATTATTACCCCAACACATCAGACTCTTCTTCACCGTTACAACTTTCAAGAGTATCCTCAAAAACCCATCTTTTCAGAGCAGTATACACCATATAATAACCCTGCTGCCACTACACCATTCTAAATACATTTCCGTCCCTCTCCTTCTGTCTCCTTTCTCATCCATTGTAGATTGAAATTCCTGTGAAGCTTTAATCAGACCTAGTTCAGATATACCCCTAGGAACCTAGTTTTAGTACCTTCATAATCATAGATAATTTGCTGAACTCCACATTTAGTCTCTCTTGCCAACGTAAACTCTTTGAAAAGCTGTACCTCTCAACAGTGGCTATAACTCATTGTCTCTTTAGCCTATGGTATGTTGCTTTAAGGGAAGATAGAAGACACTAATGCTAAATTTGTAGGCATCAGGGAGGCAGAGTTGGGAATCAGTTTCATTTATCATTCACCCTAACACATAAACTATTAATGTAAACTATAAAGTATTAATGTCTCAGTGGTACAGAACTCCAGTAGAACCATACACAATGAATCCTGCAGTACAAGCTTTCTACAGCTCATCGTGCTTTTGACGTGGAACTTATTCTCAGAGATGACCCTTCTCTCAATGTTTCCTGGCCGTATCCCAGATTAAAAGGGGTCTCCTGAGACATGTTATATTTCTGTAGGGCAAATTATTCATAGACTGTGGAAATCTACCACACCTCCTCAAGGGTGATATGGATTGAGGACCTGAATTCCTTGTTGCATATAGAGGCACGTACTTCCTTGGATAATGATATCTCCTCTACTTTTGTCCACTTGATTTCCGTTGACGCGGTTTAGAGTTTCCCTTGGCTTTTAAGGGGTCATCATCGATCTTGACTTTTTTTATTTTGTTCCTTGCTGTCAAGAATCCATCCTTAGTTATAAATTGTTTGTTTAATTAAACTTTTTACTTCTAAATACTATAAAAATCATCTGTCTTGTAATGTATCAGAGTCTTCAGTTACAACAACTCATTATTAGAGGTTATATCCTCTTCACACTTTTTGTGTAATTTTCTTTTTTGTTCAAAGGGATGCCTAATAAAATATTAATAAATAACAGATTTTGCTTGCATCTTATAATACTTAAACCAAACTAACTAATAAAATAGAACTTTTGTGAACTCTTTTGTTTTAACTGTATTTTTTTTGTACACTGAAGTACTGAAGCTATAGGCAACATATTAGATGGCATTTGACTAAATGTTGGGATTTTTGCATAAGTTACACACTGCTTACTGATTGGATCCATTAAAATAGTCCACTTTAAGGACTTCTGTGAAGTATTTGTGAATCATATTCTTTATAGTTTATTACATAAATATTGCCATGCCTTGAATGTGTCACCAGCTGTGTTGGGCCAGCTTGGTCCCCACCATCAGTAATAGGATGCATGAGCATTGTGCCTTTTGGCACTCACTGGCCTCACTTGGTATTGCTTTGGAGTCACTAGGCTGGCCCAATGTGTAGTCTGTTGACTCCATAGTGTCTCCTGAGTAAAGCAAGTGTTTGAGGTTCCAGATGTCTAACTGTAATGAAAATAAAATTATGGCAAATGCTAATGATACCATGAAAAAACGGAAGTGTTGATAGAGCTAGATTGCTTTTGCTTGTACTGAAACTAAAATAGTTAAGAATATCTTAAAAGTAATATTTAGACAACATATTGTAGGATGACGAACTGTGTGGGCTGTGCAGCTGATACAATGCTGGCCATAGAAATCAGGCTTAAGCCAACAGTCAGATGTAAAGCCATTGGTCATCTGATCACCTTTTGGACTGGAGCATTATTATAATTTACAACCATGCAGAGGAAAAACAATTCTAGCATTTTTCTTTTTTTTTTTTTCATTTTCTTTTTTTTTTATATAAATGTCCAGTGAGTCGTTGATCAAAATATTAGAGATCAATCTTGCGCACAAGCAAAAGGTCCTTTCAATAACCAACAATCGGAAAAAATATCCAAAATGATAATTTTGGCTGACACCTTATTTACACATACGCCATAGTCCAATAAAAGGAAAGCCTACATACGTGTGTGAATCCAACTAGTGAAGGAAATTGAACACTTCTGCATATCAAATGGGAAGTAGTAGATATCAAGGCTGCAGGCAGTTGTTATAATTAGCGGTTTGATGAAAGTAACTCTACCCGTATTCCTCACATAGACATATGGAGCTTCTGGAGATCTTGTAGCTTCAACACTAAAACAGAAATATAAATGGATTCATGCAACCTTACTTAGGACATTGTACACAGGTTTGATCATCACCTTCTGTATTATTATTGTTTATTTTAGAGCGCCCTCAGTTCCAGAGTGCTGTACATTCAGGTTGCATACATATCATAGTTTAAATAACTACAAGGGAGACAAATTAATAAATAACTACTGGTACAGAAGGAGAGAGGTCCCTGCCCGTGAGGGCTTATAGTCTACAAGGAAGGTGGGAAGAGACAGAAGGTGAGAGGCAGTCATGAGGGGCGTACCAGCAATGGTGTTAATGTTGGTTATAGGCAATTCTGAAGTGATGGGTTTTCAGGTTGCTTTTGAGGCTAGTGAGCGAGGGGGAGAGTCTGAGGTGTTGGGGCAGTGAGTTCTAGAGTGTGGGGGAAGCACGAGAGAACTCTTGGAGACAGTTATGTGAGGAGCTAATGAGAGGGGAGCAGAGAAGAAAGTCCTGTGAGGAGTGGAGGTTGCGTGAGGGGAGGTATCTGGAGATTGAGGCAGAGATGTATGGAGGGGAGAGGTTATGGAAGTACTGTATAGAGTAAAGGTATAGAGTATAAATACAGCATTAGGTTAAAAAGAAGCATATTCAGTTAGGAGATTGTCCATTATTGCTTTTTAATCATAGTTTTTCCGGAAAGAGGATAAGTAAATAAGTGCATTACCCATGATATAACAATCCTTGAGCATCTTTATTCTTAAAAAAAACACTGATTTGTGGCGTTTTTATCTTACTTGTCCTGGAAATGTGTAAATAATTTGACTAGGCGTTTCTGTTCCCTTATTAAAGGGGTTTTCCCACAAAGTAAAGTCTACTTAACAGGTCAACTGAAAGCTAGCCACACAAATTGACCGTGCTTGAGAATGAGGAGCGTGCCTGTCGTATTTTGTGCCGAAAAATTCTGTTGATGTAACGGGTTCGGTGGATTCGCTGGACCCCCGCAAGCGATGATACTTAAGCCACGCCAGGGAACGGAATCTAAGTACCCTCCGGTTTTCACCAGAGCCCCCCCGCAAAGCGGGATGGACTTGCTGCGGCGTGAGGCTACCAGGTCGTTACTCTGACGTGACTTGCTTGCGGAGGCGGCCGGGTGCTGCGTGGTACAAAATCATAATCCAGGGGCCCGAAGTCGGGGAACAGGCAGAAGGTCAGGGCAGGCGCAGAGGTTCGTGGTCAGAGGCAGGCAGAAGGTCAGGGCAGGCGGCAAGCAGGCAAGGCCCTGGAAACGTGGCGGACGGATGGTACACGGGCAAGCAATACGGACTCTAAGGCACACCAAACTCTCTCTAAGCACACCAATGGACTGGCAGGAAGTGCAGGGGGCGTTACCGCTAAATAGAACCAGCGCCTGATAATTGACCAAATTTTATCGGGCGCTGGCCCTTTAAATCTAGAGAAGCCGGCACCCCGCGCGCCTAAAGCACAGGGCACGCGCCCGGCGGCCGGGACAGGCGGGGACAGCTTTCACCGGAGCGCGGACGGGTCAGTGGAGCGGCGCCGGGGCCAAGACAGGAGCGGGGTGGTCGCGGGCAGCTGCCACCGCCGCCGCACCGGAGCCCCTGCGGCCACAAGGGGCAGCGGACCCCCGCGACCCCCCGTGACAGTACCCCCCCCCCTTAGGTTTCCCCTCCTTTTTTGAAACCTTTAGAGAAGGTCAGGGGACAGGTGGCCCAGGTTCCCACAAACCCGTCCTCCGGCCCAACCCCTTCCATCAATGAGAAAAAAACCGCTTCCCCTCACTGTCTTCTGCCCCCAGCACCTCCTTGACCTCATAGATGTTATCAGAGTCGGCCACCGGAGAAGGCGAGACAGATCTACAGGAGAAGCGATTCAGCACCACCGGCTTGAGGAGAGAAACATGGAAGGACGTTCGAGACACGCAGAGTGGGAGGCAACGGAGTTTTGTAGGATCCCGGGGTTAAGCTCCCGGAGTCCACAAACGGACCCAGATACTTAGGGCCCCAACTTGTAGCTGGGCACTTTGAAGCGGATGTATTTTGCCGATAGCCAAACCCCATCACCCGGCTTAAATACGGGAGGAGGTCTCCGGTGCCTATCGGCCTGAAGTTTTTGTGTGGGAGGAGGCCCGTAAAAGGGCCTGTCGAGTAACTTGCCAGAGTGTCTTGAAAGTCCCGTACTTGGGCATCCACAGCAGGGACGTCACATGAGGGGGCCAGAGGGAGAGGTGGGCAGGGATTTCAGCCCAAACACAATAAAAAAGGGGGGCTCCAGCGGATTTTAGAATCTAAGGAATTATAGGAAAATTCCGCCCAGGGAGGAGGTCAGACCGGTTATCCTGGCGAGCGGACACAAATGTCGCAGATAAGTACCTACAATTTGGTTGAAACCCCCTTCCCCCTGCCCCTTGGTTTGGGGATGATATGCGGAGGAGAAGTCCAACTGAATCTGCAATTGAGCACACAGAGCCCGCCAGAATTTCGATACAAACTGGACCCCCCTATCAGAGACGATATGCAACGGGAGCCCGTGTAGTCGAAAGATGTGGTGGAAGAAGTGCTGGGCTAGCTGGGAAGTGGAGGGCAACCCTGGCAGAGGAACAAAGTGGGCCATTTTCGAAAATCTGACGACTACTACCCAGATGACCGTGTTACCTGAGGAGGCTGGGAGGTCAGTAACAAAATCCATCGCAATATGCGACCAAGGTCTTTCTGGCACCGGGAGAGGCAGGAGCAGACCCGCGGGTCTGAGCCGAGGGACCTTGTTACGGGCACAGGAGTCACAGGCCAGTCCGTACTGTAACGGGTTCGGTGGATTCGCTGGACCCCCGCAAGCGATGATACTTAAGCCACGCCAGGGAACGGAATCTAAGTAGCCCCCGGTTTTCACCAGAGCCCGCCGCAAAGCGGGATGGACTTGCTGCGGCGTGAGGCTACCAGGTCGTTACCCCTGACGTGACTTGCTTGCGGAGGCGGCCGGGGTACTGCGTGGTACAAAATCGTAATCCAGAGGCGAAATCGGGGACAGGCAGAAGGTCAGGGCAGGCGGCAGAGGTTCGTGGGGTCAGAGGCGGGCAGAAGGTCAGGGCAGGCGGCAAGCAGGCAAAGGTCTGGAAACGTGGCGGACGGACTGGTACAAGGGTAAGCAATAAAGGACTCTAAGGCACACCAAACTCTCTCAAGCACACCCAAAGGACTGGCAGGAAGTGCAGGGGGCGTACCACTAAAATAGAAAACCCGCGCTGATAATTGACCAATTATCGGGGCGCTGGCCCCTTTAAATCTAGAGAAGCCGGCGCGCGCGCGCCCTTAAGCACAGGGCACGCCGCCCGGCGGCCGGGACAGGTGGGGACAGCGTTCACCGGAGCGCGGACGGGTAAGGGGAGCGTCGCCGGGGCCGGGACAGGAGCGGGGTGGTCGCGGGCAGCTGCCGCCGCCGCACCGGAGCCCCTGCGGCCGCGGGGGGCAGCGGAGCCCGCGACCCCCGTGACAGTTGATGCCCTATTCTTTATAAAAAATTAACTGTAGTACACCAAAACTAGGTGCATTATGTGCCAAGCATGACACGTTTGAATGTGCCTAAAGTAGGCACATCAAATATTCTAGCAATGATATGCTATGCGCCTAGCTTATGTTATGTGCCTAGATTAGGCACATCAATTATACAATGCAAGGTATACCAGACTCCAGATTTTTGACAGGTTCATTCATTCAGGCGCACTATACACTCACTTAATGCGCCTTAAAACTGGCGTGGAGGCGCCTCTTTTCTGACATGTCGTCCTAAATGTCCAGTTGTCAATTTATTTCTACATTTCCCGGATAGGCCACAAAGAAACATAGTTTTAAGAAATATGACTCCATCTGTTCTGTGTTTTTGATGTTTAACTTAGATATAAAATAAACATTCACACTAAAGTTACAAAATATAATTCAATTCCTTAACCCCAGGGTAAAGGGTAAAGATGTATTCAGTTATAGCTTGGTTCAGTCCTAGTAGCCTAAAATTGGAAGGTATAAGGGCACAGTGTCTTTTTGGCAAATACTTATTGCTGTTAGCCTCCCAGCACAAGGGACAGATATATTGAAGATTTTCCACACCAAATTTGTGTGTGAAAATTCTGCATAATATCACAGTAAATCTCATTCAAATGCTGCAGAAAAAATCCATATAAATTCTACAATTGACCTATGTTGCAGATTATAAATCTTGCTGTGGATTTGTCCTATTGACTTCAATGGTAAAGTCAAAATTCACAGCAAATCTGCAATGAACTGCAATGCAGTGTTATATGCCGAAACATTGTAGATATGCAGCAAAATCCGCAACAACAGATTTTTAACACATTTTTTTGCCACTGTGGATTTCGTTGCAAAGTGCTCTTGCTTTTCCCCTTTACAGTCTATAGCTGTGTAACTTACTGTATATTGCACATTGATATCAATATCCCTTGGTATTAGATTTTGGTACTTACAACTCTAAAACTATAATATCTGGAGCCCAGACAAGTGAGGTGGGAAAGGAAACTTGAGTTAAATTGTCAAAATCCTTTGGATCCCATGTGAGAAATTCATCCACCCAAGACTGAAAAATAAAAGAAATTAAAAAATCAATAACAGTAATAAGTGCAGACAAAAGGGAGAGCTATCGTTTTAATCAAGGGAGTTGTTCGGGCGCCCCCTGCTGGTGGCATCATTTTTGTGATGTTAAATAGTCTCTTTAATTCCTATGTTTTGGCCTCAATAAACAAAATACTTTTGTTTTTTTAAGTACTATAGACAAATGACTACAGGCAGTCCCCGGGTTATGAACAGAATAGGGACTGTAGGTTTGTTGTTAAGTTGAATTTGTATGTAAGTCAGAACAGGTATTTTTATTAAATGTAACTCCAGCACAAAAGGTTTTTTTTCTTTAGTTTTGGATAGTGAAGGAGAGGGTTCTTACATTTGTTTTGCTGTCTTGCCCCTGTTAAAAAGATTTCACCTCTTTTCTTCATGTACTGCTGTGGCATGCTGGAACTTGTCGTTCCACAGCTACTATCTGCTGTGGAACATGCAACTACAAGTGCCAGCATGCCCCATAAGTCTCTGTTTCAACTAGGGGACATATACAAGTCAGAACAGTGCAAGTCAGGGACTGCTTGTATACTTTTTTAGTTTATTAAGTCACGAAAATGATTTTAGCATGTTTTTGTCACAAATAGTTGCTTTCTCAGCAATATTGTCTTTTTGGTGCCTGAAAAAATACCACTGTTACTAGTTAATCCCAACAGTATGGGAGCAATAGAGGCAGCGATGATGTCACTGCCTACATTGCATACACAGTGCTTATTTGAGTATTAGGCATGGAGTGATTACAAATGTAGAAATGAAAAAACACTGGAAAATACCCAGAGCTGCATAATATTTTTGTTGAAGTTGTTCTACAGTGCCCGAAAACACTGCAAGACCAGGTATGGATGGTAATTAAGGGGGACATGTATGAACGGGGCTGAGCCAGAAGTCTGGCGTCTTCTCAGCCCGGATCTAGCGCAGCCCCGTTCGCTTTGTTTTTAATCTGACACACTCCAATATCAGGTGCATTGCAGAGCGCCTGAGATCGGGGGGCGTGCTGGAGGCATGTTGCACTAGAACCATATGAAGCTTCAGATTTATATCTTTAGTACGGCAAATCCAGGTGCATTACTGCAGAAACAGGTAAACCACTTTAACAGTGGTTTACCTCAGCCAGAGGTGTCGGTTTTGCGCTAGAATGTGCCTGATTTATGACCCCTAGTAGACCAGGTTCATACATTCAGGGGCAATCTACACTACTTTTATGCGCAATTAAATTGATGTCTGGGCGCCAAAAATACTACATGTCGCATTAAGAGGTAAATACAATGGGCTATTTGTATCAGATGAAGAGGTCCAGGTTGCCTCAGACACTTTGGCTCCATTTCCCATAGTAAAAAGTGAAAACTCTTTGGGACATCCATTTGTTAGCAAATAGATATACCACATCATGATTTCTTTGGAAGTAATGCTATACGTCCTCAGTCTTCCTTAAAGATAGATATCTTCTAATCTTCTATGGCTCTAGATCCACATCAGTAATTTTTAATTACATGCAAGAATGGGATGTGTATTTGTATATATATATTGTGGCAGAGCGACCATAGGTGGTCGCATGGTGCTGCCACTAGGTGGCGTACGTAGAGACACCTGGTAGAAACGTGCCACCGAGGGCCTGGTCTCGGTGGGGGACGCCAGGTATTGTCGGTCAGCAACTGGTTGCTGTCCCTGGTCCGTAGTCGGGCTAGTGTCCAGCCATAATGGGTTGGCTTTTCCAGAACAGCTGCAGAGGGTGGGTGGCTGTTCCCATGTTCCAGGTCCCCGTGTTCCAACCCAGGTATTGGGTACGTCTCTGGAGACCTATTAAAGGCCTCCTACTCCAGGTGACCAGGGGGCGTGGTCTGCTAGCTGGCAGTGCAGCAAACCAGCTGGAGAGAGGCTCTGGCCCCAGATAGATTGAGAGAAAGCTGACTGTAAGGACTCTGATTTTGGAAGGGTGCTGTGCAATAGGCACAGTCCCATGGTAGTTGAGGGCATACTCTTTAATGTTTAGTTAGTGGCCAGACGGCCTGAGGTTTTTGTTTTCTGTTACTGTGCTAATAAAGCTGGCTGAGGCCAGTTTTAAAACAGAAAGAAAGAATCCTGTGTCTGAGTTCCATTGCGCCTACGAAAGACGGTGATCCCAGAAGCCAAGCGTGACCAAGATGGCGTCCAAGCGTGAGTGAAGGGTCATAATATTTATGTTTAACTCAGTGTTGTAGGTAACAAAATGGATAATCTGTTAAAGGGACAGAATAGTTGGGCCTGTGCCAATCAGTATGAGGTATAGGTAAGAGGCTACAGTGTTACACAGTTATAAGGATAAGACCAACACGTGAAAGGCAGTTCAGAGTTTGCAGTTGTTGCTCAGAGTCGCATCAGAGTTAGAGTGAGGGCAGTTAAACAATTAAGAGGGATCTCCTACCCACTTGCCGGCGCTGGTGTAGTGCAGGCCGGAGACGCTACAACAGCTCTTAGACTCACAGAACTGAGAGAGAAGTGTAAAGTTAGAGTAGAGCAAGGTGAGGAAGCACAATAAGACTAGGACAGAATGGGGAAGTGTCCTGAGCAAAGAGTGAAGCAGGCCTGCTTAGATTGTCTCAGAGAGCGTACCAAGAGGCTTCATGGGGCCCTTAGGCATGGCCACTGGACCTGAAGCTGAAGAGACTAGAACATGAAAGGCAGCTGCGTAAGAGAGAAGTGAGAAGTTGCCAGGAGAGCAATTGTGCATGAAGAAGAGTACTGTGTATGGTAAAGTGCTGTTTGACTTACTGTGTCAAGAAGTGTAATGTCCTTCAAGCATTCAGTCATGAATAAAGCCTGCAAGATCCCTGAAGCTGAGGTCTCTGTGTCTGATTCTAAGCGCCAGTGCACCACATCACCCAGCAAACCCAAATCGGTGATCCTGCCTTCTACACAGACCCACTATACCATCAATGGTTACTATACCTGAGTCCCTGGTAGTGGTCCGGTGACTTTACATACCTGCAGATCTAGAAAAGTGATATACAGTGGCCCCTCAACATACAATATTAATTGGTTTGGGAAAACATTGTATTTTGAGACCATAACTCCATGGAAAACTGGTAATTGGTTCTGAAGTCATAAAATGTCACCCAACATAATGGAAAATGAAGATAAAGAAAATTAAGCAGATAACTAATCCAGATAAAACAAGTCCTTACATATAACATGAGAAGGAGCTGCTGGAAGCTGGAAATCCCTTTGTATGTTGAAGATATGAGCTTCTTGTACATAATGTACTTTATATACAATGTACCGGAAAAAAAGAAAATGAGAACCTCACCTGGTGCCCAAAGGAACCGCTCATCCAGGGACATGTAACGAGTAGTATAGGACATATAGTACTGTATTGTACTGTAGAGAGGTACTACAGACTGTCAATAACTGCATGCACCTGACTTATACATGTAAAAGCAGTACAGAAGATGTAGAACAGCACTGTACTGTAGAGAGGAGCTACTATATCGCGAATCGCTGGCCGCGGTGTCTAAATCAAGGAGAAAAGTTTCCGCGCACCATTCCTCACTTTTATCTGGGCAATCACGGTGAAATCGCAGGGCCCAGATCACTTAACATGGCAGCTGGAAGCCTTGCGAAGGCTTCCATCGCTGCCATGTTATTGATGTTGCTGCTTCCGAGCCCAGGCAGGAAGTAGTAAAACCGCCATCTTTGTATGGCCTAATGCATTGTATTACAATGCGTTAGGTTGTATAAATGATTGCACCCCCTAGTGGTGTAGCACCCTAGAGGTACTTAAACTTAAAGTAAAAAATTGTTTTAGAGTGTAAAAAAAATTAAAAGTTCCAATCACCCCCCTTTTGCCATTTTACAAATAAAAAAATAAAATAATAAAAAAGTTATGCATATTTGGCATTGCCGCATCCAAAAAAGTCAGATCTATTAAAATATAACACAATTTATCTTGTACGCTGAACACCATAGAAGAAAAAAAAATGCCAAAATTGTGTTTTTTGGTCACTTCACGTCCCATAAAAATTGGAATAAATGTAATCAAAAAAGTCGCATGGTGGAGGCAATAAAAAGTACCCGAAAAAGTGCCCCCTCACTCAAATCCATAGGTGTTACTTCAAAAAAGTTATTGGTCACGGAAAATGGTGCCATGGCGCAAATTTCAAAAATAGAAAATGTTTGGAATTTTTTTATGGTACCAATCATAATGGAAATTGTACATGTTATGCCGTAAAAACCAAACTTCCGCAAACAAGTATTTTTTTTTTTCACATTTTGCCCCACTTAGAATTTTTTTGCAGTTTCCCAGTATAGTCTATGGTAATATGAATAACATCATTAGAAAGTACATCTTGTCCCGCAATATAAAAAACCCTAATATGTCTATGTAGGTGGAAAAATAAATAAGTTATGGCTCTGGGAAGGCGTTAAGGGGTTAATGATCAGCTACATGTTTAGGTTTTTGACTTCCTGTGTTTTAACAGTTGTAACTTTTTATTTTTTCGGTGATGCAGTTTTATGAGGACTTGTTCTATGCGGGAGAAGTTTTTTTTTGGGAGGAAACATAGTTTACTGCAGAATTTTTTTAACATTTTTTTGCAGTGTAAACATTAAGTGATTTTCTGCATTTGTTTTTAAATAAATTTTTTCACAATTTTTTACATTGTTTTTATTTTACACTATTCAAATTTCACACCAAATAACCTGTTAGATTCATTCTACAGGTTATTACGGTCATGTAGATACTTAAAATGTGTAGGTTTTTTTTGTGTGTGTAATGTATGCACAAGAATTTTTTATTAAACATTTATTTTTATGTTATACTTTATTTTATGTTTTCTTACTTTTTTTAAATCTCATTAAGGGATAACTACTTTGCACTTTTATTTATACTTAGTAATGTATTAGCATACTAATGTATGCTAATACACTACACCACAGGTGTCAAACACAAGGCCCGCGGGCCACATCCGGCCCGCGGCCCTGTGTTTTCTGGCCGCGATCTCCCTGACTCCGCACGGCTGTTTTACCACAGCCGTGCGGAGTCAGTCAGCTAGTACATGGAGAAGGCAGGAGGGATCGTGTCCCTCCCACCTTCTCCCTTTGTATGTAGAACGCTCGGTGAGTGCTGCACATACGGCGTCGAAGGGGGCGTGACGCGCCGCTTTGCTCACGCCCCCTGTGATGCTGGGTCTCCTTGCCGGCAGCCTCTGCCGCCGAGGAGATCTCTGGGAGCTGCGTGCGGGCGTAAGCGGCGTGACGTCACGCCGCTTACACCATACACAGCTCCTGAACCGGACCGCACTGCACGGACACGAGGTAAGTAGCTGTTTTTTTAAATTTTATAATCATTAGGGGGCATCTGCCTGGCTACTGAGGGGGCTACCCGGGGGATCTGCCTGGCTACTAGAGGGGGCTACTGGGCATCGCCCGGCTACTGGGGCATCTGCCTGGCTACTGGGGCATCTGCCTGGCTACTGAGGGGGCTACTGGGGCATCTGCCTGGCTACTGGGGCATCTGCCTGGCTAGTGTGGGGGCTACTGGGGCATCTGCCTGGCTACTGGGGGACTATGGGGCATCTGCATGGCTACTGGGGCATCTGCCTGGCTACTGAGGGGGCTACTGGGGCATCTGCCTGGCTACTGGGGCATCTGCCTGGCTACTGAGGGGGCTACTGGGCATCTGCCTGGCTACTGAGGGGGCTACTGGGCATCTGCCTGGCTACTGAGGGGGATACTGTGGCATCTGCCTGCTACTGAGGGGGCTATGGGGCATCTGCCTGGCTCCTGGGGCAACTGAGTGGCTACTGATGGGGCTACAGGGGCATCTGCCTGGCTACTGGGGCAACTGCCTGGCTACTGAGGGGGCTACTGGGGCATCTGCCTGGCTACTGAGGGGGCTACTGGGGCATCTGCCTGGCTTCTGGGGACCATGGGGCATCTGCCTGACTACTGGGGCATCTGCCTGGCTACTGGGGACCATGGGGCATCTGTGTGGCTACTGGGGGACTATGGGGCATCTGCCGGGCTACTGGGGGACTATGGGGCATCTGCCTGGATACTGGCGGACTATATGGGGCATCTGCCTGGATACTGGGGGGACTATAGGGCATCTGCCTGGCTACCGGGGGGTTATGTGGGGCATCTCCCTTTCTATATGGGGCATATTACCTGGCTGCAGAGGGCATATTACTATCTGGCTACAGGGGGCAAAAATACCTATCTACCTACATGGGAAGATATAACTGTCATCTACAGGAGGCTTTATAGCCACTTATCTACCTACAAGTAGTTCTAAAATTATGTCGGCTCTTTAAGGTACGCCGTGAGGCTGATGTGGCCCCCGGTGAAAAAGAGTTTTACACCCCTGCACTACACTTTTTATAAGTATGACACAGTCTGCTAGCAGATCAACACACAGTGTGCCCTGACAGCAGCATTACTATGCAGTCATCTCTGGGGGCTATTCTAGGTCCCCAGAGATGACTGTATAGATATTCCCCAGACTTCCCGGTGACCTGATAGATCAGGGGAATCCCCTTTGATTATGCCATGGTCTGTGAGTTAAGGGTTAAATGACTTCCTCTGATTCCTGACGTTCACAGAGACTGCTCTAGGAACGGATCTGCTAACTACAGCTCTGTTCCTAGCATAGCTGTGGCGCTGGGAGCTGCAAACCCTGCACTGCCTGAGGTTAAAAGTTGGGTGGGTGGTCGTTAAAGGGTTAGAGTGTTGTTAGGAACCAAAAAACATTAAACATCAGAAAATTATTTGTGCTCAGATTTACCTGCTTAAGCCATAAATAACTTCTTAATAATTGGTCTTTTTCATTCTAAAAAATAAAACAAAATTAAAAAACGTAACTAAAAATTCACTAAACAGCATTAAAACTTCAAAAATCTTTTGTAGGAGATGACAGTGTCCCGTATTCCATATTTCACATTCACTTAAAAACAGTGCAAGTGTTCAGTTTATGCTCAAGCATGTGCTGGGACTGCAGTATGTTCCTGAGAAGTGCATTCCATCTGTCTGCATATGGGGTGGCATTGCTGCAGACTGATCATAGGACTTATGCTGAACCCAGTCCACCAAGTGCACCGCATGTGCATCTCTTGTCTGGAGAACAGATGGTACCAGGATACAGTGTTGGAGTAAGGCAAGCCAGAGGAAGCAGTGTAATAGTATTGGCAACGTTCTGCCAGGAAACCTAAAGTCCTGACGTTTATGCAGCAGGTACCTTGCCATGTTACACCTACCTAAACAATGGTGCAAAACAAGTACCCCCTTCATGCCAGCAGGACATACTAACAACATCTGACTCTTTCAACAGTATAATGCCTCCTGCTACACTGCAAAAATTGTCTCAATTGTCTTGCAGACTGATCTCAACCTTATCAAGAACCTAAGGAATGTGCTAGAAACTGATCCATGCAGATTTACAGAGGCCACCTCAGAGCTTAGAGGACTTAAAAGGAACCTGTCAGTTGGTTTACGCTGCCCTATTTGAGAGAAGGATGCGATAGACGGAGAGAAGCTGATCTCTGTGATATATAGGGTTATATGATAGAGGCAGATAAGTCTCTATCATATAGCCATATATTTTTCAGAGCTCAGCTCCTCTCCTCTATCATATAACCCTATATATCACAGAGCTCAGCTTCTCTCCTCTATCATATAACCAAATCTATCACAGCTCAGCTTCTCTCCTCTATCATATAACCCAATATATCCCAGAGCTCAGCTCCTCTCCTATATCATATAACCCTATATATCACAGAGCTCAGCTCCTCTCCTCTATCATATAACCCTATATATCACAGAGCTCAGCTCCTCTCCTCTATCATATAACCCTATATATCACAGAGCTCAGCTCCTCTCCTCTATCATATAACCCTATATATCACAGAGCTCAGCTTTTCTTGCTCTATCATATAACCCTATATATCACAGAGATCAGCTTCTCTCCTCTTTAATATATCCCTATCTATCACAGAGCTCAGCTCCTCTCCTCTATCATTTAACCCTATATATCACAGAGCTCAGCTCCTCTCCTCTATCATATAACCCTATATATCACAGAGCTCAGCTTCTCTCCTCTATCATATAACTCTATATATCACAGAGCTCAGCTTCTCTCCTCTATCATATAACCCAATATATCACAGAGCTCAGCTTCTCTTCTCTATCATATAACCCTATATATAACAGAACTCAGCTTCTCTCCTCTATCATTTAACCCTATATATCACAGAGCTCAGCTTCTCTCCTCCATCAGATAACCCTATATATCACAGAGCTCAGCTTCTCTCCTCTATCATATAACTCTATATATCACAGAGCTCAGCTTCTCTCCTCTATCATATAACCCAATATATCACAGAGCTCAGCTTCTCTCCTCTATCATATAACCCTATATATCACAGAGCTCAGCTTCTCTCCTCTATCATATAACGCTATATATCACAGAGCTCAGTTTTTCTCTCCTCTATCATATAACCCTATATATCACAGAGCTCAGCTTCTCTCCTCTATCATATAACCCTATATATCACAGAGCTCAGCTCCTCTTCCTCTATCATATAACCCTATATATCACAGAGCTCAGCTTCTCTCCTCTATCATATAACCCTATATATCACAGAGCTCAGCTTCTCTCCTCTATCATATAACCCTATATATCACAGAGCTCAGCTTCTCTAACTCTATCACAACCTGTTCTCAGATAGGGTAACATAAACCACCTGACAAGTTCCCTTTAAAGGGTCTAGTGGTAAATTATTGGCTCAAGATACCACAGGATATTATCAGACGTCTTGTAGAGTTTATGGCTTGACAGGTCAAGCTATATTGGTGGAAGAATGGAGATCTGCAGAATATAGGGTAGCTGATTTTAATGTTATGGCTTATCAGTGTACATTATGGATCTTCAAAGAGTCCATAACAGTACTACTAAATGTGTATTTCTAGGGACAACTAGAATATATAGCAAGAAATGAATGCCAGGGTAAATTTGTCTTTCTGCAGTATTATCTGTAGACAATGGAGGAAGAATATTGGACTGTCAATCCACTCCACCTGATTGGATCAGAGGGCAAATTTATTTTGTAAAAGAAATTCTGGGTAGCCAAACTAAAATGAACACTTAGCATTATTTGCATATCTTTTACATTTGAATAATCTCTAGCAAGTTGTGGGGAATGTTTGTGGCCTGTTTAAGTGGTTTAGCACATGAATAATTTTGGCGAAATTTCCTGTAGCTTTGAATAATATCTCAAGCTTCAGATTTGAGGTTATGTTTTGGGATGGTCATTTGATTAAGTACTCTAGCTGTGACTCCAATAAAATATCATAATGTAAAACTTTTGGCAATACCTATAAAACCAATGATGTAATGAAAGATATTCTCAAATAGCTATGATAGAAGTCAGAAGAAAAAACTATTATGGGAGTAGCATAACACTCTAATAGAAGAGTTTGGCTACTTTCACATTGTGTGTTTGCCCTACATTTAGTAAGTATCTCAGGGAAAACTCTAATACACATGCTAAAAGTGTTTATAGGACATCATAAGTGTCCTATTGGCTTCCTTCTGCCATCTGACAGAAAAAGAGGATGGAATTGCCCAGTAAACTATTCTGTGCCATTCAACTGAATTCTGTAAAAAAGCAAATCAATTAAACAGATACCTTGTAAGTCTATGGGTGACTGGTGCCAAAGTATCACATTGGTCATGAGCATCCAATTGATATTGGGCGAAACTCCAGTAGACTGAACATATATAGTTACTGTTAAGTAACTATTCTTCTATTTCATGTGTTGGATGGCTGTGAGTAACAGCAGGGCATTGTACCTCCCTCTATGCATATGTATTGTGGGAGTTAGAAGGATATGCTATGGTAGGAGTTAGTCAAAAGGAGGTATTGTCTGAGTTAGTCAAAGTTAGTAGAAGATACTATGGTAGAAGTTTTTAAAAGAAGGTATGGTCATAGTTAGTATAAGTTAGTAGAAGATACTATGGTAGGAGTTTCAAACTCTGCAAAATGGACTAAATATTCATGCCAGTTTTATGTCACACTACATATGAACTGTGAGGGCAACAAATCACACCTGATAGCAAATAGATAAGAGAAATAATTACTGATCCTTCCTGTCACACCTCACAAGTTTCGTGACCTGTTGTAAATGACTTCTCTACTTATATTGCATTTTGTTATTTTTAAAGACTCTAAGTTCCTTTGAAGATCCATGTCTTCTGTGTATAAAAAGTCTGTGAATTGTCAGTTTCTTGTTTAACATCATGTCTGAAGAAGGGAGCTAGTACTCTCGAATGCTTACCATCAAATATACTCAGTTAGCCTCTAAAAGGCTCTTCTACATGATAGGAGTTAGTATGAGTTAGTAGAAGAAGTTGTTATCGTAGTTAGTAGAAGAAGCTAGGCTAGGAGTCACTAGAAGTTATTGTAGAAGTAGTTAGAAAGGTACGGTTGGAGTTAGTGGAAGATAATGTCTGTTTTGAAAAAGACAATGATTTAGAAAAAGAAAAGAATACAGGGAAGTCTAGGAAATGATTAGCTTACCACACCCAGGATGGCATATACGACCAAATCTATGTGTACTACTAAAGCTTTTCTCCAATCATGGACTGGTCTCACTGCCTTCCTGTAGTCGTCCAACAAGTATTCACGAAGCCTTATAAGATTTGGCTTATGGGATGTCGAACTATTAGTCTGTTGGGCTTCAAAATAAAAACATTTTAAAAATGTCTTGTACAATAAAAAAACGTTATGACATTATCTATACATCAAAACATTATGTGGATAGCTATTTCTATCTACATTTTGTTCTAGCTTAAACCATCTGACAAAATTTATTTAGAAATCATTTTTGCTCAGGTTATATATTCTAACTGGCTAACTTTTTAATTTCTTGTTTCTGTAAATATAATGGATAATGGAGGTTTTCTAAGGCCCAACTCATATTTGTATCAGAGGTTCCATCCAGAACCTACATTGCAAAGTTGAAACAATGAACACAAGTGGTCCCCAATGGACCCTATTGACTACAATGGGTTCGTTTGATTTCCGCTACAGTGGCCATCACTTTTCCAGCATTCCCAGAACCTCTGACACTAATGACTCAGGCCTAAGAATACATATTATGGAAAGGTAATCATTGTGTGAACCACAGGAGGTCTAACAACTAGGTCTAACAACCCAGCGGGATATGCTACCTATCATTGGAAATCTATGATACCAGATGACAGTCAAATAAAACAGTCTGTTTCAAAGGAGATTATTAGAGATTTCCAACATCCAAAATCTTTGAGAGGTGCCAAAGTTATATCTTGTTCGTACATATGCATGTATGGTATGTATCCAAATATTTTATCAAAATTCTATTTTAGGCCTATGTTCTAGAAGTATAAGATATGTAATAATTACAAGGTCAGTGGAAATGCATCAGCTCCCCAGTCCCCTATTAGCCCCAGCTTCAAGACCATGGCTAGCATAAGTTTGAATGGAGCTTTTTCTATTGAAAGACTATGGCACTGATGTAAACATCTGAATAGTTTTGCTGCCAGCAACCAGTAGGAGTCCTAATGGTCAGACTACTGATTATAGCATTTCTCACCTATCAAATTAATAGATGACAAATACCTCAGACTCTAATACCTCTTGAAGTAATGTTTGAATTCTAGAATAACATTTTTGTGAATTAACTATCAACATAGAGTCTATCACAACTAGTATGAGAGCTTTGTAGATAGCTGTAGCTTAATAGCTAATCCCAAATACTTTGGGAATTTAGTAGATGACTGCAATCTGTTATAGTCCTGCATATAAATGCTAACAGATGAGATAGGTCTTCTTATCAAATGCAGGAGACGTGGGTTTAGCTGGTTTAACAAAGCACAACTCAGACTAACATCAGGCAATGTTAAATATGGTTTTATATAACAGTGTGGGTAAACTCTTTGGGTCACATGTATGAAAACT
Organism: Phyllomedusa bahiana; assembly: GCA_025379985.1. Lineage (NCBI taxonomy): Eukaryota > Metazoa > Chordata > Amphibia > Anura > Hylidae > Phyllomedusa > Phyllomedusa bahiana. Next base: position 84,782 of record JAODAL010005167.1, on the reverse strand, counting down.
GTCTAGGTCTAAAATTCACTTTGTTGCCCCTAGAAACCAATCTGAGCGCCTCTTTCATTTTTCCGGAGCACTATATGAAATGAGAGGGGCTCTCTGATTGGTTGCTATGGTCAACAAAGTGAGTTTTAGACCTAGGCAGTTTTCATACATGTGGCCCTTTGAGTTATTGTAAAAAAAATGTTAAAGGGGTTGCCTGAAAACTAAGGGTGATATGTCCCAACTCGCCAACGCCAGTTTTTTGGTCTATTTTGCCCCAAAACCGCTTTTGACGCCATATTCTTGTTGTAAATGAACTGTCGTACACCAAAACTAGGCGCAATATACGCCATGTACGACACTTTGCAATGAGCCTAAATATGGTGTGCTGTGTGCCCTTGACGCGCAATGTGCCTATTGAGGCGCATTACATATCTAATGGGCCTCCGTCGGGCAATGCGCCTCGATAGGCGCATTACATATGCTACCAATGATATGCTATGCATTGCGAGTTGTGCAATGCGCCTTTTTTGGCGCGATCCACCTTTTTAGGCTTAATGCGCCTTTTTAGGCGCATTATGTTTTCAATACAAGGTATACCTGACACCAGTTTTTTTAAAGGATCGGACTTTCTGGCGCACTTCACACTGATTTAATGCGCCTAAAACTGTCATGGAAACACCACTTTTCTGACATGTCGCCCCATATGTGTATTTTTTTATAAAGAAAGATATGTTGCTATTAGAAAATAAGGACACAAATATAAAGTGGGCATAATTTCTCCAAATTTCTCACCCCCTATTACATACTTCTGGTTCCATATAAACATTGCAGCTGTGGACCATGCAATGCACTGCTTGTACTGCTTACAGTATGTACTGATTGTCAGGTGCTAGAGAGCCCTTGACTTTACAATGTCTTTGTTTCAAGAAACAAGTAAAGAGATACAGACTGGTGCATGATACCAGTGCAACAGTCTGAAATCTGTGCAGACCATGCAAGATTCAAGCTAAAAAAGGCATGCAACCTAGGAACCAGAGGATGCAAGATATCTTAGAGTCTCGTTTTATGGCACTTAAGAGTAGAGCATAGCAGTATTTACTACATTTGAGATTTTATGTTAGTTATTGAAAAATACTGAAATATGTGGCACAATGACGCACTATATGTTTTAGTGAAATTGTATATTACACTTTATGTAGGCCCTGCTTCTACCCTACTACCTATCTATCTAAATATCTAAGACACACAAAGTCCAGCTCACCTGAATGAATAATTGATTGTGGACAGCCAGCAGGTGCACGGGTCTGGCTGGGAGGCACCAGCCTGTGAACTAGAGACAAGAAGTCCGCATGGATGGCGGAAAAGATCCAGCACCGTTGGATAAATAAAATAATCTTCTTTATTGTATCAAATCATTAAAATCCAGACACGACAGACAGAGTCAACGCGTATCGGGTAAGCACCCTAATCATGATTAAGGGTGCTTACCCGAAACGCGGTGACTCTGTCTGTCGTGTCTGGATTTGAATGATTTGATACAATAAAGAAGATTATTTTATTTATCCAACGGTGCTGGATCTTTTCCGCCATCCATGCGGACTTCTTGTATCTAAATATCTACGGTATATATCTTAATTCTGTTTGGCAGTATTCAATAGACACTGTGAGCACAATCTATCTGGACTTAGATGGCAATATTTTCTGGATGCTTGTTAGGATTAAATGAATACTGCTTTTAAGTGCTATGTTTTCCAGACACTGAGTGGTGCTATTTATCTGGAAGTTGCATGGCATGATTACTCCTTATCTGGGCGCTATGTGTACTATTTTTCTGGATGCTGTTTGAGAATATCTGAATGCTGGGTGGTTACAGTTCATTAAACAAGATTTAGATTTTCTTTCACAATTATTAATAGAGAAAAATAAATTGTGTTGATTGGGCTACAAATAACAAAGAAGTCTGCTATAAAGTACAGTAAGGCCATATGGATTTTATATATGTATAAACAGCACTTATACTTCTACATGCAAGTTAATCTCAAATAAGAGGCAAACAGAGAAAAAAGCTTTGTCATATCACAGAGCCATGATTTCACTACAAGTGGACACTCTATTGCTCACATTCTAGAACATTGCCTAAAATGTACATTTTTGTAAGAGCTCTTGACTAAAATACATTTTCAAATGCACAGACCTCACCTGTAGATACATGTGATTTTTTTATTACAATAATAATATGTTACAATAAATGATTGTCAATTAGATTATGTGATTGTTTTACATTCTTTTAAAGCTTATTCAAGTTTTTAACACATGGTAAAATAGTTTTTAGGAAAAAGAAAAGAAGGAAAGGTTCGAACATCTGAGTTAACCATGTTGATGAGTTTGTATTGAGATTCATTTGGTGTGAGTTACATAACTGGAACCGTCTAATTGTAAATTATGTGCACCATGGTAGATGCTTATTTAGACTGAATTGAGTCGTTGGTCTAACTTATACATTTTACTTCCCACCAATACCAACAGTCCAAATATACTTTATACTATTTCTCATAATATCTATGTTATACATAGTCCCTGTTATATCTTGGACCATGGCCCTCAGTTGCCTATTTGTGCATGCATATGGAAAAAAAAGTCTCCTAACTCACCTGTGTAGACAATAAAAAGAGAGAAGACAAGGGTGTAGAACAAAATCCAGGTATGTGCCATTCTTCTGCCGATATTTGATGTGTAGATCTAGAACAAGTCGCCAACTCTTAAGACTTATGATGCTACAAACATGTACTAAGGTACCTTCTTCAACCCACTTCCCCCTTATTCTTCTCTCTTTGTGCACTGTCTTCCATATATAAGGTAGGTTGAAAGGGAACTCCTCTCTGTTTCACCTGATTTCACCTGTAGTGTTACAGAGAAAGGCCTATGCCTCCTCCCTTTCACCAGTTAGGAAGACTTGTCCATTTGTTATTGCTCTCTCTCACACACACGCATATATATATATATATAGTATAATATTAAATTTTATATATATATATTGAATATACTAAATAAATTATAAATAATTATATATATATATATATAAATTGATTGAAGCATTTGTGAGCTTCATTATTTGCCAAAATCTACAAACACTAAGCATGTGATCAAAATCAAGGTGAGAGGAATATCATATATTGGTTCTTTACTAGGTATGCCTTTAATCCCTAAATATTTGCAATGTGATTTGAAAGTATAAATTGTAATTCACAGGAAATATGGGAGAAACAAAGATCCTTTTTGTCATACAACCCAGAGGTACGGTGCAAATTGATTAAATTGTGTTAAAGTGTTAAGAAATATACAAAAATTTAAAACATACACTATTAAAATATAAAAATATGTAGATGTATTTACAGGTTCGTTAATAACTATAATAACGCATATATGTTGTGTGAAAATCATGTTATACTTGACCCTATAAAGCAAACTGTTACTACAAGCTTTGTGCCTAAACTGTAATATGACATCCTTAAATATTCTGTTCCTCTGTACGTGTCTATACTGTACCTCTATATTGTGCAAATGTTATATAAAGACAGTATTTTTTACGAGTCGGTCTATATAGAATCCTTTCAAATCATGAGTAAACAGCATGTGTTTCCTACACTTTGAAATGATTTTTTGTTGTAGGTAGGACTTCCCTTTTTTAGGGCTCCTGTTTGGTGGTTAGGCAAACATACAGTATTTCACACAAATGAGTACACCCCTCATTTTTGTGTAAATATTGTATTTTCTGACTCAATAACTTGGCTGTAAGTGTGCAGCTCACTGAGATTACTTTCCTTACATCTGTATTGGACTAGTTCTCACGCCAAATAATTTCATCGGACAGTATCAACTCAACTGAAGAGGCATGTAGGAAAAATCCAGATGAGGTTTATTTTCAGGCTGATATTCTTGTAGACATGCACAATGCAGTAGGTGAAAAGATGTTACTTTTACTAGGCCTTGTGAGTAGTCAACTGTACCCTAAAATGGCTGACACCAACTAACCAGTAGAAACCGACAGTTGATGACATGAGAGCCTGGCTACAGCAAATCAAGAGAGGAAATCTAGTAACAGGCAAACTAGAAACAGAAACATAACAATAATGTGACCCACACATATCGTGGAACATCATAACATCTTTCCATGGGATAACATTGAAGATATGACACTTTGATACAATGTAAAGTAATCAGTGTACAGCTTGTAGAGTGGTGTAAATTTGGTTTGCCCTCAAAACTACTCAAGACACAGCCATCAATGTCTAAACCACTGGCAATTAAAGTGAGTACACCCCAAAGTGACAGGCTATACTGTTATACAAGCTGTACACTGACTTCATTGTATCAAAGTGTCATCTCTTCAGTGTTGTCCCATGAAAAGATATAATACAATATTTACAAAAATGCGAGGGTTGTACTTTTGTGAGTTAAGCTATATTGGTAGATGGCCCAATAATAGGGAATAACAGACATCATCCCCCACCCCATGGATATTCCTATATGGATGGACACTCTCTTTCTCTTTTCTCTGCATACTGCTGTTAATCTGATTCAGGAAGAATGTTCTATTCTAAACTATTCTGGATCTCATATGCAGATTGGAATTTATACCCTCAATACTACTGATTATATCCTTAGAATCAGAAAAATTGTTTATTATTATTGTTTATTGGTTACTATGCGTGTTGCAAAAACCTGCCCCTATTTATTTTGATAATGTTTTAACCAAGCTTGTAATAAAATATGGTTTGGGACATCCCATAATATTTTTAAAGGGGTTGTCTCAGCATGCTGTTTCACAGAGCCACAGGCAACTTCAGACTCCTAATTAGGCTGTAGCTGGTTCTACAACAATAATTGGCATATCAACTGTGCACTTCCTAGCGATTAACTTAAAGAGTACCTATCACCACCACACAAACACATAAAATATAGTAGTAGATGAAATTATAAGACTTTTTTCCAATACATGTCGTTAGCAAATTAGAGGGTTTACCTCAAATATTACAGGGGAGAAGATTTTACTTTCACTTTCTTAGATATGCTGTTGAGAGATGCCAAATGTGTAGGGGGAGCGGAGGACATAGCTGCTTGTACCGGGTGATCTTAGTCTCTCACTACATACAGTGCAGCAGGCACAAGACACTGACAGTGTGACAGGGTTTACCTTTTGCTTCGAGCCTGATCCTCCATAGAACACAGGCATCTACATTACACTGCTGCTAGTGTTATATCCAGCTCAGACATAGCAGCCCAGAGTTTATCAGTGTGCTCATGATCTAGACTTCCTGACTCCCCCTTTCACAGTGGACTCTTCCAGCTCAGAAGCAGTTACTTTGACACAACTGTCAACATAGTGATCCATCAAGCTGTCACTTGCCGACTTAGCCTGACGTCAGAGCTGTCTTAAAGGGCCAGCGCTTTTAAAAAAAACTGAATTACAGGTGAAATGCTTTGAGTTTCCTAATGAAGCATATTTGAGAAAGTTTTTTGTATGAAATTTCCTGGAGGTGATAGGTTCTCTTTAAATAAACAAGCTCCAGTGATAGAGATATGACTTAGCAGGCAGTGTCTCGCCTTGATCAACAGTGCTACTTGGAGACAATCAGATAAGAAAAAGAACAGGGAGAGATGGTTGGTAACAAAGAGAAGCTTTTGTACACTAGTAACAGATAAAAATCTTTATCTCCTAAACAAAACAAAATCAAAACAGCAATGTATTTGGTAGTAGTCTTCATTTAACCTTCCCTCATTGTGGTGAAAAAAAACCTTCTAGTCTTTTTATGGTAAACTTACCTCTCTGTGGTGCTTATGGGTTTAGTGGTGCTGTCGCTCTTATGTCACTTCTTATGTGATTTAACTTCTGGCCCCATGCCACATTAAGCTAGACAAATGTGTTGTGGAACTGAAAGTGAAACTGGAGTGGAAATGACATCAGAGCAACAGCGCACCCATACCTGGAAGTGCCTCAGAGAGGTAAGATGACCCTAAAAAGTCTTAAAAACCTTAAACCTATCCTAAACTTATATTTAGAGTTGTGGTTAGAGACAACCAGATTTGATATTGACTTGAATCTGAAGTGAGACACTAGTTACTATTATGTATTCTGGTTACTTATCTGTATTTTATTATAGTCATATAATTTCCTTAAAAACAAGCATATAAAGTAATATTACCATTCAAAAGACAAAGTAAAAAGAAAAGAAGAATCAACTAGAAAGTAGGACAGGCCATGGTTGCCAGTGTTTCATTATTATGTTACTTGCCAAATGGCATCATGTAGAATAACTCTACAGAATGGTCTTAAAGGGGTGTTATCGTTTGAGCTGCTCGTGCTGTCCAGCTAATTTTCTCAGATTGAGTTTGAAATACAGGGGCGTGTCTCTCCTGTCAGCAGGCGTGTCTCTCCTCCCAGGAGGCGTGTCTCCCCTCACTGAAGAACTGTGACATCATCATTTTGTTTAAAGCAGGGGATGCAGAAGGTTGTCTGGATATAACAGCTCTGTAGCCTCCTGCATGCTTCTTATGTCTGTAGCCTTGAGGCTCCACAAGCTGCAGCAAGCACCTATTATATCTCTTAGTTTACACACAACTGAAAGCCAGCAGCTGTTAAGATCTCTGCTTCCTGTCAGTGACATGTGGAGAAGCAAATCAGCTTTCAGAGAAGGCCCTGCTCATCTTGTAACTGACTTGGGCTGGTGGTGCAGAGGTAGAGCAGTGATAGACTTATTGTTTTTACAACGAAGAGGTTTGGAGTTCTAGTCCCTCACAGGGTATATTTTTTTTTTCCCGCTAAATTCTACACATATGTAGAGAGACCTAAAATATACATGTTAATCTCTATAATGATATATATATACACATACAGGGCTCCCCTATATCATTTCTCATCCCCCAGAATATATACATTGTATCACGTATGTTGGAAGTGCTTGGTGTGACTGCAAGGATAGGACACTATATAGGGGAGCTTTGTGTGTGTATATGAATAAAATTATAGATGTTCACAAATTTATTTTAATATCTTTACATATGTGTATAAATTTTAAATAAAAAAAAACAAAACACTACTGATGGGACTTGAACTCCCAACCTCTGTCTTGTAGGGCTGATCATCTAAGAACTACTCTATACAAGCAGCTCATGCAGACACAGAGTTGAATCCTTATGTTATACAATACAGGTGATGACGTCATAAGGAGGCAGGACTTGCATTCGATCTGAGGAACAGAACGCCTTCTTTTCCAAGTAGCAGCTTAAGGACTGGATCTGTGAGGAGGTGAATCAACCTCTTGGCAAAAGCCCCTTAAACAGCCAGTAATTGCCCAGAACATTGACCCTAAAGCTGGGAGATGTACATAGAGCCAGCAGACTTTGGTTTCACTATCGATTTTAACAGCTCAGAGGGGAGTAAACACAGAGTGTGCAAGCAGCCAATCACAGCGCAGGGGGCGTGGCCGGGACGTTTCCTGTCTAGGGGCGTATCCCAACAGGCTGAATGAAATGGCAGCCAGCCAATCACAGTGCAGGGGGCGTGTCTAGGGTGCCAGAATCGACCCAGGGGCGTTCTGACCCAGCAACAGCAGAAATAAAAGGCAGTTTTACAGAGATGCTTATATCTGCTAAACCAAGTGACAGAGGTAATGCAACCCAATTACAAAAGTGCTTATTTTTACTGACCCCATAATCTGAGACATGATCTTTGTAACGATAAAACCCCTTTAAGAAACGAGTGTTGTGACTTCTACTCATACTTGGGCTGTTGTTGATTTCCAGAGTTGGATGATGACAGATCTAACGCGGATAGTAACCATTCAGTATTACTTAGGAACAGACTTGTGGTGGAGAAACAACAACCATTGCTGGATCAGACATTGCATATACATAAATAATACAGCTTATAAAGCAAAACTAGTTTTCCAAAAGTAATTAATCGCAATCCCACCCCATATGGAAATAATTTCTCTTTAAATCACATTTTCTCAGACAGAGTACAGAGTATCCTGTGTTTCATTTACTTGATAAAGCCACTGTGGTGTCAAGTACCCGCAAAGATTTCCCAGTGGGCAATGTTTTCGGGTATCAAAATGAGATAATGTTCATTTGGGAAAGGTTTCTTTAGTATGTAAATATATATTTATTAAATATCTTACATTTTACATAAAGTAAAGAAGTGAAGAAAAGATTTATTGTCTAATAATTTACCAATAGAGTAAATTTGTCTTGTGATATCAAGATCTGATATAACCATATGATGGAAGCATACTGGGAGACATGACAGCTGCCCATTAATAGGAATAATGGGATCAGATCTATTTTAATTTTTTTATATAGTTTTTATAATGTCAAGTAGCACTGGATGAGACATAGTCATATTAGTAGTTTCCAGCAAGGATATGACTGGATACCGTTTCATAATTTTTCTCTATAGAGACTGGTCTTTTATTTTCTCCATCCCTTCCTCAGAATTTTATGATCTATGATTGTAACAAAATCACAGTCTTGGACTGAAAACCCTAGTGGGCCCCTGGGCATGGTGGTGCATGGGCATGGCAGACCTGGGACTTTTTTAGGAACAAAGGCAAAGTGCAAGAGGCAGAGTGAAAGTCATGTGCAGTATGTGTAGTCACGTACTGTAACTGTAGAAGGGGCTTCAAGAATCAACATTACTGTCGGGCCCAAAAAAACAACTCCACTTGTGGGCCCCATGAACTAACTTCAGTGATGGGCCCTAAGAATTAACTTCACTAGTGGGTCATAGGCACCCCAGTCCAAAACTGCAAAATCAAATGCTGCTACATCAGGTAAACCCATGGTCAAAAACTTAAAACTACTTGGATTTTTAAAAGAGAAGATAATGATATAGATATAATAACTCTGAAAAACAGATACCCTGACATGATAAAACTAACAGTTGTATACATGCTATACGACCGATGCAGTATATAAACAGATTCTGCAAACAATGGAGCTGGCAATAGATTCCAGTGGAAAGGCATATTCAGCATCATAGGTCTTAGAAATAGTTGGTGTTATCCCCAGATGTAGGGCATGGATGCTTCTTCACTGAAAGAGATATACTCATTGAGAAATGATTCACATTAAATCAGAACCAGGACTTTTGTGGTAATATCACTAAAGTTGCACACGGTTTCCAAGACCACAATTAGAGACAAAATAAGGTCCTTAAAACGGTTTTACCACAAAGGCATTTTATGTCCCGCTGTCCTCTCTTCAGCTTTCAGTGTGTTCAAAAGGGGGTATGTATGATTTGTTTGAACTGTTTATCATGTGACCCAGCAGTCTTGATATCACCATGCCTTTCCCCAGAGTGTGCTTACTCGATCGTCTCTAGTCAAACAAAAGTCTGTTTATGTCAAGTCAAGTCACCTAAAATACAGGAGCTATAAGAAGCTGCACTGTAGATGAGTGGTTAGCACATCTGCCCTTCAGCATGGGGGTCCAAGGTTCATATCCCAAAAAGCAACCAAATGTGTAGATTTTTTCCTCAATACACATACTTGATTGAGGTTTCTTTTTTGGTGGGGGAAGAAAGGAAAGAAGAAATACCAATAGATCTACCAAAATAAAACAAGCAGCATGATAACTTGTCTGCACTGTTTGACTAATTACTAAGAAGTACAGATGATAGGAGTAGAATGACATCACGTGGGGCTTGAACACTCGTTCAGCAGTGAGTGTGTGTGGTTACTAGACAGAGAATAGACTGACAGTATCTGCCTTAAAGGAGAGGTGATGTCTGAGCATGTGTCGCCAGGGCAGAGAAGCTGTTGTCACTGGTCGGATCCCCTAGAGACGAGCTGTTCACTATGGATTGCTAAGGTAACAGCTAAAACAAAATAGTACATAATTTTTAATAATGATTACACACTGGAATCATTGGTAGACGGAAAGTAGGAATAGGTTACCCAATTGACGAGATAGATGCTGGTCTAAAAGCTAAAGATCTGATGCTGAGAAAGAATAGATGCTATTAGCATGCACAGTAATTAAGTCTGAAACCTATTACATTGGGAAAATTTTTAGATATGAACGTTGATGCAGACTTCGACATGATGGGGAGAAACTGGGAGAGGCTTGCCTGTTCAAGAGATTGGTGGTAGGCTAGACGTCTCTAGAGAGCTGTGCACGGAGTCATCTTTTTTGTAAAGCAAGTTACTGGTGGGATTTGGTTAGGCTGCTTTGCTTAGTAGGGTCTGGTTGTCATATAAATGGATGGTGATAGACTGGGTACTTTTTGTAAGACAAGGCTAGAAAGGCTAACCACAGGCAGGGACTCTTTAGATTGGAGTCTAAGGTAGGTGATAAAGGGTTCTGAAGAGTAGAACCTGGACTGAGAAGGGATTTCCAAATGGAATTCAGTAGAAAGTGGTCTGGCAGTTGGGTCCTGTGTGAAGTAACACATTCATGGAACATTGCTGAGAAGTAAAAAGGAACCTGAGATAGAGTAAATAAGACAGCAAGTAAGGGGAAAACAGCAGTAATACAGTCTAAATGTAAATGTACAGTCTAAAATGAAAATTAGCTTTTTGCATTATGACCACAACATTTTTTTTTAAATTTAATTATGTTCTACATCATTTAAGCAACAGCACCACCTTCAATGCTAAAAGCATCAAGAATTTGTGCCCCATCTGAGTATCGTAACCAAAGCATGTATTGTGTCTCTTGAAGGATTTAAAATCATAAACCTTTACCGTGTGCAATTGTCTATTCTTAAGAGGAAAACACTATAGACCGCAAGAAGGAATTTATTGTGCAACATGCCTCTTATTTTATTTCCAGAACTGTTATACTTATATATGCAACACCAAACTAGTTGATCCACAAAATGAAATGCTAAGAGAAGTGAAATGTTACATAATACCACAATGATGTCCTTATCTGCTTATGATTTAACACATAACATATCTGTGAACACTGGTTCTACTGCTAACAATGATCTTTGGTCAATGGTAAATAAGTGGTATGCCTTAGCGTTCATCATTGTCAATTGATCCAATAAACTTCAGGCACGGAACCATTGTGCCCATAAAGCTGCAATGGAAACTATGCACACAAGTACAATTATAACATATAATCGGAAAAGTAATGTGTCAATTACATTTGCAATAAGAGCCCACTCGTTGGGAACACACCAGTCAGTATTCTTCTTCTTCTGGGACTCTTGGACTGACAAAATGTCTTTTAGAATTTTTAGCACTTCTGTATCTTCATCACAGTAGTTATCCAGTTTTTCTGTACAGAAAAATAGCATCATGGTTAATAGTTCAGCTCCACGGCCTAAATATCTGATAAAAATGTATGTTAAGAATATAACATTTTTTACTTCATTTCTTTGATAGCTTTTAAACAATGCGGGGAGCGGCGAGTGGACAGCGGGAGGGGTGGGAGGTGGGCATAAGGTAAATAAACACTTTTAACAAAGTACATGTTCTGACTTTGCTTATTTTCAGAGTTAGTAAGCATCTTCAATCCTACTTTTGCACATAAGCTTCCCTAGTTACCGCCACCATCACTCTGGCAGGTCCGGTGTGACAGGTAGTGAGGTAGGCGTTCGACTAGGGCGGCCTACTTGACTGTCCATAAGGGGCGCGAGGCTGGGCCACGAAGTAGCCGGGCCTCCAGGCTGCATGCAGGGGGCCTGATTGCGCCGGCTCGGTCTCCATGTTTGTGCACGTCCGCAGGATCGCACATGCAGCTGCGGGCTTATGCGGATGCAGAGAGCGAGCGCTCATGTCCGCTGTCTGTGTCGGACCACGCATCACCGGAGAGATCGTGGATCATCGGTAAGCCGCAGGGGACCACCAACAAGTGGGGCCCGCTGGGTCCTCATAGCGTGAGGGACCCACTCGCGGCCCCGTAGGCCTCTGCTCGGGGCAGGTCGCGATGAAGTGATGTCATTCGCAACGCTGCCTATCCATCGGGACACACAGAGCGTCACAGGCCAATGCACCCCGGTAGATGCCAGAGGGGCACACGGCCAGTAAAGAAGAGGACAGAAGTGGACGGCCGCTCGGCTGGGAAGCACGGTATGGTGGTATTTAATAGTTGTTTATTTTTACCTGAGAGTGCAGCGCTACATTTATATGCTGGCCTGAGCCCTATATACCCTGCTGAGCCCCTATATACCCCTGCCTGAGCCCCTACATACCCATGCCTGCCAGAGCCCCTAAATATCCTGCCTGATGCCCCATATATACCCCTGCCTGCAGCACACCTATATAACCCTGCCTTGCCTGAGCCCTATATACCCCGGTACTGAGCCCACTATATTTCCCTCCTGCCTGCACTGAGCCACTCTATCATACCATGCCATGTCTGAGCCATTTTACACCTAGTCTGAGCACTATATTTACCCCTGCCTACCTGAGCCCCAATATACCCCTGCCTGTCTGAAGCCCCTAATACCTGCCTGAGCCCCAGTATACCCCTACCTGCCTGCCTGAGCCCCCTTTATACCCTGCCTGCCATGTGCCCTATTATTACCCCTGCCTGTGCCCATATATACCCCTCGCCTGCCTGAGCACCAATTTACCCCTGCCTGCCTCGAAGCCTATCAATACCCATGCCTGCCTGAGCCCACTATATAAACCCTGCCTGCCTGAGCCCCCTATCTAACCCTGCTGCCTGAGACCTATATACCCATTGCCTGCCTGAGCCCCCTATATACCACTGCCGGTAGCCCTTTATAGCCATATGCTGCTTGAGCCCCTATATACACCTGCCTGTGCCCCTATATACCCTTATGACTGCTCTGGAGCCCTATATACCCCTGCTGAGCCCCTACTAACCTATATGGCCTGCCCCTGAGCCCCTATATACTCCTGCTGAGTCGATTATACCTTGCCTGAGCCCCCTATATAACCAATCTGCCTGCCTGAGCCCCTATTATATATGCTTGCTGAGCCCCTATATCTATGTGCATAACCTGAGCCCCTATATATAAGATTGCATGACCTGAGCCCACTACTATACCATAAAAATCACAGAGCTACATTACTGCTCAAAGGTGATGGATACAACGAATCCAATGCAGTTGACCGATCTCTGGCCCTTTTGCTGCATGGAAATGATTAGAGGTGCCGTTATTAATGAGCAAATGCTCTATGGTTGTTGTTCAAAACCCCTGCATGCATAAATATCACAGTATATTACATGAGGAGAGTACTGCTCTTAAAAATGCAACAATACCAATGAGAATTGCAGACTGGGATCTAGCGTTCGGCTTGCAGAGTTGCTTACTGTAGATACTGTAAACAACTAATACCTCATATTTTGATATTTTTCCCCAGCAGGTTATCTTTTTGCACTAACATTACTGGGGAGCATAGGGGTACAAGTATTTTGTGGGCAGTGTACCTTCTAAGTGCTGGGGCAGTTGCCCACATTTCTTTTGTGGAGTTATAACGCTGAATACCACTGTGGTATAACTGTAACAGTATGGCGTTCCCTCTGTATCAGCTTGATCCTATATTGCTTTGTCTCGCATTGGTATTGTTGCATTTTAAGGCAGTCTCCCCTTGTATTATACTGTGGTTTTTTGCTATGCTGGTCAGTGAACTAGTACCTAGAGCATTTGCTCATTTATTAAACGGCACCTGCTATCTTTTCCCATGCAGCAAAAGGCACCAGAGTCGCCTACTGTGGATTAGGTATCCATAGCCTTTGTAGCTGTAAGTTGTAGCTCTGTGATTTTTTTGGTAATTCTTGTCCATTTTTCTGTGATTTGAGCCACCGTTATACACCATGCACTGAGCCACCCTTTATCTATATGCCTGCTGTACCCCCTTATATACCTGCTGAGTCCCCTATATCTATATGCCTGCCTAAGCACCTATATAATACCTGCCTGGTGCCCCTTTATCTATATGCCTGCCTGAGCCCCTATATACACCTGACTGATCCCCTATCTTTTATGCCTTGACTGTGTGACCATTATATACCCGTGCCTGAGCCCATATTTACACCTGCCTGAGCCCTTATCTCTATATACCTGCCTGAGTGCCCCTATATTTTATATAACATGGTGTTAAGAGACATTTTTTACCTGCCTGACGATATATATATTCACACATGCTACTGACTGAGAGGGCATATCTGTATAACTGCCTAACTGATGGGGACCTATATAGCTTCCTTCTGAGGGGGACGTATATACATTGCAGTCTAACTGAGGGGACTTATATACCTATAATTAAGGGAGTTGTGGAATTGTGTGGATCGAAGATATTTGTGTGCAAATCTGCAGGCGGACGAGTATTGCCGGGAAAAAATAAGCATGAAGGTCGTTTGTCGAACCCGGATGGAGGAGGAAAAGGGGGGAAAAAAATCGTCTCCTTGAGTCACTTAAATTTAACGGCAGTATAATCACTTATATTTCTGCAGAGCCTACAGACAACTAGTATCTACCACTATATGGTCCCTGTCTGGCGGTGGCTATATGTAATCAGAGCTCTGTGTACAGCTGTAGTCACATGTGGGGTCGCGTTCGGTCAGGGTTGGCTAGATTATTTGATCCTTAGTAGTAATAGTTTGGAGGGCTTGGTTTTGTAGAAGTGTTTTGTAGTACTCAATCCTTGTTGGTAGATTGCTTCCATTTTCGGGGGATTATTCTAGTGACTGTTATTTAGGGGAATACACTGTCATACGAGGGGGGCGAGCGATTTTTGAAAAAAGCTAATTTGTCAGGGCTGATTTTCATTATACAGTGACTGCTGAGGAGATGGCAGGAATCTATGTGGGAATATACAGTAAGTTAGTGATGGACCTGGGCCGCGGAGCGAGGAGGGGATTAGGTGTGGGGGGTGCAATTTTTTGGGGGGGAGCGAGCGGGGGGGGGCGCCATTGGCTGTACTAGCAATAGCGGCCACCCAATAATGCCTTGTCCCGGCCCTGATCTTAGGGGCTGCAGCAATGGGCGGGATGATGACTCCCTTCATGCTCTGTTGCTTGTATTGAAAAAAGGAGCTAGTTTACATTAGTAACTGATCAGCTTTAACCCTTTAAAGCCCTTTAGAGCCCTGTAGTCTTGTGCCCTACAGTTTCTAAACCTTCTACACTTATATCACAGTCACAAGATCAGTTAGGGATGGCAGAGCTGAAATGCCAGTCACTGATATAAAACCATCCATATATCATAGTTATAAGTCCCCTGTATCCATAAAGGCAGCCATTGTTGAACTGGAGTGCCTTAGTGCCCACCAGAAGAGTTAATTCTAATGAATTTGATTCTGGGGGCCCAACCTACAGCTATTGTTAATAAATGACATGATCCATCTCCCTTACATTCCTACAGCATTGTCTGTAAATATTCACAAATACCCTCAATCCCTAAGAAACCCCTACAGAACAATATATGTAATAGCAGACAGGGAAGATGGGTATAAGGGATATGTAGCTGCAGTTTTTAGATTGTCTATGAAAGTACATGCTGTGAGGGGTGACAATTGGTTTACTGAGAATAGTAATCACCAAAAAAGTCATTCTTCAGTCTTCCCATTACTTCAGTAACATATGTAATAAATAGTTATAGTTATACCACCAGTCTGACACCTACCAGTGCTACTGCTTCCGTTTTGCTCTGGTGTATCCGATACAGCATTGCACAATGAAGTAGAATAATCCTTGTCTTTTAGGCAGAGCAAAGTAGCCAATTTGTCCAGAACCAATATCCTTAACCACTTAGGAACAGTTGGATGAAGATGGTATCGATAAACTATATGGACTATGAAAACGCTCTCCACCACACTGATCACAAGTAGTGCCATGCACATCGCAAAATACGAACCTACAGAAAAGGAACACAGTTCAGACACTACTGGAGTATGGTGAAGATAGGTCATTTCTCTGAAATGTGTAGTAAAACATTTTTACTTAGGTCTCCTAAATTCTAATCTATTTCTATTATTTTAATAGTGTGGTGGACTCCCATAACCTTGCTGAGGTTTCATATATTTGAACAAGCTATTCCAAAAACCTGGTCAGTAAATCCCTGACAGGGACAATTGTTGGGCTTGATGCCACTTAAAACCTCCATGAAAATCCATTTTTGATATTTTTATTTTATAAAACAACACATCTCAGGTTTATGCATACCTGGTTTCATTTCTGTGTCATCTTCTTTACAAGCTTCTGAGGTCTAGGTAGCTTGAGAATCCAAGGGCAATACAGGCAACATATAATTTATGCTGGTTTGTGTCATCATCATCTCCCACCTAGACTACTGCCACAACCATTTTCTGTGACTTCTCATCTAACACACTTGTTTCCCTCTAATCCATCCTCAGTTCTGCTGTCCAGTTAATCCACCTCTGTCCTAGATACTTCTCTGCCTCTTCCCTCTGCCAACCCTTTATCTGTCTACCCAATAGACAGTAGATTCAGATCAAACTACGAACCATGACATTTCAAATTTCACTTTTTTGCAGATCTTCAATTTTTATCCATTATTCACTGGAACCGAAGGGACGTTCTAGGTCGCGCGGGCAGACAGAGTGGGCTCACCGTGGGGGCCGCCCGCCCTGCCGTCCTGGGGGAGCGCCCCAGGACTCTGCGCAGCTGTTTTATGCGCTGAGCCTGCAGCCTGCCAGGGTACAGGGGAGGAGCGGGACGGATCGTTCCCGTCCTGATCCACCCCTTGTATTAGCGTCGAGGGGGCGTAGGCTTTTTCACCGGCCCCCTGTGATGCTGCGTGCCCCTGCGGCTTGGAGAGGCAGCTCTGCCGCTGAGGGATCCCGGGAGCTGCGTGCTGTGTAAGCAGCGTGATGACGTTCACGCCGTTTACACCGTCAGCAGCTCCCGGAGCGGGACGCACAGACGAGGTTTGGTGATGTAATTTTTTGTTATTTTTTATTACTTTCGGCGGCGGGGCATCACTGGATAAAGGCGGGGGATCATGACTACAAGGGGCTGACATCACTGGCTACAATGGGTGCCAGCACTGGCTACAAGGGGCGTTCACTGGCTACAGGGGGCATCACTGGCTACAAGGGGGCCATCACTGGTACAGGGGGCATCCTGGCTACAGAGGGCCTATAACTGGCTACAAGGGGGCAATCACTGTCGTACAAGGGGGCATCACTGGCTATAGGGGGGCTCATCACTGGCTCAAGGGGGGCAATCCATGGGCTACAGGGGGGCTTCAATAGCTACAGGGAGGGCATCACTGGCTACAAGGAGGCATCAACTGTACAAGGGGGCATCACTGGATACAAGGGGGCATCACTGGCTACAGGGGGCATCAATGGCTACAGGGGGGCATCAACTGGCTACAGGGGGCATCACTGGCTACTGGGGGGCATCACTGGCTAAAAGGAGGACATCACTGGCTACAGGGGGCATAATGGCTACAGGGGGGCAATCTCTGGCTTCAGGGGGCATATCACTGGCTACAGGGGTGCATCATGGGTATATATGGGGGGCATCACTGGCTGCAAGGGGGCATTCACTGGCTGTAAGGGGGATCACTGGCTACAAGAGGGGGGCCATCACTGGCTACAAGAGGGGGGCATCACTCGGCTGCAAGGGGGCATTCACTGGCTTACAAGGGGGATTCTCTAGCTACGGGGGGCATCTCATCTACTGCTACGGGGCATCTACTGGTCTACATGGGGGGGCTTCACACGCCTACAGGGGGGGCTATCACTGGCTACAAGGGGGCATCATGGGCTACAAGGTGGGCTTCACTGGCTACAGGGCGGCGGAATCACTGGCTGAAAAGGGGACATACACTGGCTACGAGGGCCAATCTACTGGCTGCAGGGGGCATCTACTGGCTTACAAGGGGGCATCACTGGCTACAAGGGGGGCAGCACTGGCTAACGGAGTATATAAGGCTACGGAGGGCAATTACTGGTGCAGGGGGCATCTAAGGCTACAAGCGGGACATTATCACTGGCTACAAGGCGGGGGCACAATCACTGGGGATACAGGGGGCCATAACTGGCTACAAAGGGCAATTCATGGGCTTCAAGAGACATCCTACTGGTACAGGGGGATCAATGGCTAAGGGGGCATCAACCATCAACTGGCTTCAGGGGGGCTACTACGTGGCTACTAGGGGGCATATTACATGGCTACCATATGATTGACTATAGATGGGGAGGTTTTGTATAGTGATTGGGAATTGGTAAGAGAAGTGCTGATAAATTGAATGGAGTCTTAAGATGTTTGTTTTGTAAATTTTACAGTGAAGAGTCGGGGGTAAGTCGTCCATGGCGTCTGGGGGAAGGATGGAAAAGGAAACAAGAAAGAGTAAAAGGAACTACTCTTCAAAGACGTCTTCTGTGAGTCACATAGATTATGAATTTACTGTAATTATTCTACATTGCTGCAGAGCCTTTGTTCAATGGTATTCAATAATTGACTATGGTCACTGTATGGCTGGTAATATTAGTTGTAGTATAATGGTTTATACTCGTAATGGTCAGTTTTTATTATTTAGTCATTTGTGCTGGTGATATGTCGGTCATGATTGTGGGTTGTTTATTCGTGTCACTGTGTATTGGTGATATGTGGTTTTTAGTGCTCTTGGATTATGTGGTTGGTGTTTGTAGCGGTGTTATTTGGTAAAACTGTATGACTATTATTTAGTGTTTTATATGTAGCAGATTGTGGTAAAGCTTTTTGTATAATTTTGGCTTTGGTTTATGGTGATGCACTTGTGGCGGCATTTTGTTACGGGGGGGGGGGGGGGGGGGGGGGCAGAAATTTTCTTCACATCGCCATGAGTGAAATTTAGCCTAGGATACGGCCATGATCTCCTCCTGACTGGAATACGAGTGGATTGTGAACAGGAGAATGGCAATTCGACATCGATTCCACAGATTACTGCCCGTTTAGAGTTATCCCCTTATTGTGTCCCTAGTATGCTATTTGGCTCAACCACAAGCCTCAAAATAAGAGGCGCACTTACTGGAGTTTGGGGGTACCATTTCAGGTATGTGGACACCCTGAAGTGCTAAAACTTAAAAAAAACACCTCTTAAAAGACCCCATATTGGAAACTACATTCCACTTAAAGGGGTTGTCTCGCTACAATAGAATATGCTCTTCAAATTGTAGGGAACACATAAAAAAGACATTTTCCAAATAGATTGCATTGTTTCCTCTGTTTTCCCTAAAGAGATACTAGTGAATTATTACCTCCATGGATATTTCAGTTCCCTCAGTAACCAGACCTGTAAAACAAAATATCCCAGGGCTGTTTGTTCATTGTGAGATAACAGAGAGTGAGTCATACACAGGTCTGCAAGTGTCAGTCAGTGTCCTGTGCTGACAGGACAGTAAAAAGCTTGATTTATCTCAAGTAATACAGCTCTGTATTTAGGGCTTTTGTTTTGGGGGAATCAGATAAGAAGTCCTTCATGTAATTTTGAGAAGCTAATCGAATTCTAATTAGCAATCTGATAAGCACAAAGTAGCTGTAAAGCCATGGAGCTTATGCAAATTTAGTTATGCACACAGGAAGTGAAGAGATTTTCTTTCATGCATTCTTTGAAACCCTGTGGGGAGACAACTCCTTTAAGGAATATATCCAGGAATGCAGTGAGTATATCGACCCAACAGATGTTTCACAAATTTTTTGGGCTCACTCCGGCCGCGGTGATGCAACACGATTCCAGCGGTATTACAGTGGGGAAAAAAGTATGTAGTCAGCCACCATTTGGAGAGCCTGTTTATTGAACATCAATAGGTAGTACCTCAACTTGAAGACAAAGTGAGGAAAACAAATCTAGGTAAAATCACATTGTCGGATTTGGAAGGAATTTATTTGCAAATCTTTTGTGGGAAAATAAGTTTTTGGTCATAACAAAAGTTCATCACAATACTTTGTTATATAAACACTTTGTTGGCCATTGCAAAGGTCAAAACGTTTTCTGTAAGTCTTCAAAGGTTATCACACCACTGGTAGCTGGTATGTTGGCGCATTCCTCCATGCAGATCTCCTCTAGAGCAGTGGTGGTTTTGGGACTGTCGATGGCAAACACTATGACTCAAATTACAGGCCTCTCATCTTTTTAAGTGGGAGAACTCGTACAATTGGTGGCTGACTAAATACTTTTTTTCCCCACTGTATATGCTGCTGGTCCCATGCCGTGATCTTGCGAGCTCCGCTTGTGAGCTCGCAAGATCTCCACGACGTACCCATATATCAATTTGCAGGAACCCGACAATACCCGGAACTTGATGATGAGTACTGTCAATTGTCAGTTAATGGTTAAGGAAAAAAAAAGAGTTATTGTGTAAAACAATATTTATGCATCGCTATCTTCTGATAGCCATAACTTTTTAAATTTTCTGTATACAGATCTCTGTTAGGGATTTTTTTGTGGGGGATGAACTGACATTTTTATTGGTACCACTTTGTTTATTTAACCTTTTTGATCGCTTTTTTTTCATTCTATATGATGTGGGATATAGGAAAATCGCAATTTTGTGATTTTGTGTTTTTTTTTGGCATTCATCGTGTAGGCTAAATAATGTGACATATTTGTAGGGTAGGTCATTACGCATGTGGCAATATCAAATATGTGTACTTTATTTATTTTTGATCTTTTTTGGGGTGACAGGCATTTTCTAAAGGGGGAAAGGGCGGAATATGTGTTTTTATTTTATTTTTTGTGTTTTACCTTTTTTCACTTTTTTTTGTACTTTTTCACTATTCATGGCTTGGCATAGTGACATCACAGGCAACCCTCAAACCTTTGTTAAACTTCTGGGCTGTCAGCGCAGCCATTGGCAGCTGCGATTACATTGCGGAAATACCAATGGAGGACAGAAGAAGCTCCCTCCTTCTGTCTTTCCCTTAACTGCCATGATTGTTCGTGGCAGCTAACGGATTAATCATACGTGGCCAAAGTGAGCTCCAGCCGCGGGTGATGTAGCATGGGGCCAGCTGTAATATACATATAATATAAGTTGCGACCGTGCAAGCCCCACTTGAGAGCCTGCACAATGTCCAGAACATACAAATACGTCCATTTGCAGGAAGTCACGTCATTATAATACGTATGGGTAAGTCCAGTGTCGGGAAGGGGTTAAAAAACAAAACATAACAGGTTATAGTTAATAGATTCTGGAGTTGGAACATTGATCCAGAGATTTATTCTGATTGCCATATTGGGAATTGGGAAGGAATGTTTCCTCTTGTATGAGGCAATTGGCCTCTGCCTTATAAGAGTTTTTGCCTTCCTCCATTTCAACACTGTTTAATTTGACAGAGTTTTTCCAACCTTATCTACTCTGTTACTTTCATAGATGTTTCTACAGGAATTAACCCCACAGGACATGAATATGACAGGGTCATTTCTTGGGGCAGCGAGTACATTGAATGGGGGAGGCACACTCTACCCATCTCAAGAAACAGTCCCGTTATACTGGAGGTTTGGGCAGACCTCCAGTATCTTCAATACGCTGAATGACCTGAGATGACATCACCGTCACAAAATTCCTGTCTCTCAGCTCCTTCAGCTCCAAGGACAGAGGAGCCAGGAGAGTGAAGTGTGTGAGTAGGGGGAATGACCATAATGTATACACACTCACATAACATTAAACACACACCACCATTAGACAGTGTGTACATATGGCTAGTATGGCTAGTGTGACGTGCTGGGATTTGTAGTTCATACTTGCTATATTCAAGGCTATTGTACCTGAGACGCACTTAAAAATGTGGCCGCATATATATAATTTATATATTATATATATATATATATCTATATATAATATATTTATATATATATATTGTAAGACAGTGACAGGCGGTGTGGTGGAGGAGGAAGGTATATTTCCCCAAGAGTTGCTGTCATATGCGGCTTAGGAAAGGTATGGACCAGGGCGTTCACCAGACGTGGCCTGGGCTCGGTGAAGGGCAAGCCGACAGTTTTATGTGTCTGTGTTACTGAAGGTTAGCATAAGCGGTTCCAGTCCAACTTTAATCCGGGTCGGCTTTTCTGGAGTGGTCAATGAGCCGGGTGGGTGGCCACTCCCGACGCACCTGGTGAGGCTCAGGTATTAGGCTTTTAAAGCCTGAGTCTGCAGGCACTGTCATGGTGCTGGTGTTTGCTGGAGCCATAATGTGAGTAACCAACATGCTACTTGTGTGTTTGCAGCTTTGCCCAGGGTCACTTAGTGTGTCCCTCGTATAGTTAGGCCTCTTTGTGTATAGTTAGTGGCTCAGCCGTGCGCTGAGCTCAGGTTTTGTTTTATGTTTTGTGCCTGAATTTAAGCCGTGTTTTGCTTTGTTTTGCCATTTACAATAAAACCCAGGCACAGCTGGACTTGAACTTTACTCCGGTGTGACACTTTCTCTGGTCTGTGGAAGCCCAGCCTGCTACCTGCTCTGGGACGCTGATCCCTCACATATGGTGCTTCGGTATGCGGCGCTAACAGACTAAAAGAGACACACACACGAGTTTCTGCAGAAACCTAAACCCGTTTGCTAAGGGCGACAACTGTGGAAAGCGCGCTGGATTGTGGTAGAACCTTATGTCTGGATAAAAGCGGCGGTGCGCAGCAATCAGAGGACTGCCAAGATGGATGTGATTATGAAGCAGGCTGATTCAAGTAAATACGTAGCCTACAGTTTATGACCGCCATAATCCTAGCAAAAGGTGCACGAAGAGTCATCATGCGGTGAGACTCAGGCGGAATCACAATTGCCCTGCTGATAGAGGCTAACCGTCCTGGACCCTATAGGTGCTGCCGCACATCAACATGAGCTCCAAGAGCAGTCCTGGCCTAGGTGGCGCAAAGTGTGCAGAGGCGCCAAGCTCGCTTCACGCCGCACGTGCAGCGGTACAGGTCATTCTATCAGAAAATTACGTTACCTGATGATGTTGAGGCCTATCTTAGGGTCTTCGAGAGAGTGGCCAGTAGCGGCTGAGAAATTTGCCAGTGGCCCAGTGGGGCTGAAGTTGTGGCCGCGTTTTTACTGGAGAGCCCCAGAAGGGCGTTTTTTGGACCTAGCGAACAGGATGCCCAGGACTTTGTCAAATTAAAGGGCGAGATCTGGGCTCGTTGGGTGGACCACCAAAGTGCCGGCCCCGGCGTGCTGATAATTGGACCTTTTCTGACCATTTGGACAGCACGCTCACAGATGTACGGCTGGTTCACCTGGTGAAAAAGTGGCTGCAACGGAAGAGTCTACACCTGCACAGATCTGTGGAAGGGACAGTGGTTCATGGACAAGTTTGTTCGCTCTTTGCCCCCGGAGATCAGGCGGCTGGGTGGGGACAGGTGTTCCCAAGGATTGCAGAGCACCTCATTAAGCATCGTTGGAGAGGTACAAGGCCACCCGAGGATTTTACTTCCACAGACGGTCCTCCGGGACGATCCATCCCTGGGAACAAGCCAAATCGTCCGGAGCCTCCAGGTATGACTGTTTCCCAGGTGTGAGGGGATGTGAAAAAAGGTCCCTAAGGCAGGTGGCCCTGGAGATGTGAGCATATAGGGGAGAGGAGCTGGGTACAAATTGGTCATTACGGTTCCACGACCAGAGAAACTCAAGGGATTTTGGGACCCACATAAGGTGATGGACCCGGGGTGTCATGTAACATGGGCATTTTGCGGCTATTTGTCCCCTTACAGGAGAGCCAATGGAATGTGGGACTCAGCCAGGCGGACGGTCTCTGTTCGTCAAGGCCAGTTGCTCGGCAGAAGACTGTGGTAGTGACTGACCAACAACTATGTCACATTAAAGTCACATGACTATCCGTTAGAGGTCTTACTGACTCTGAGCCTGAGTTACCATGGTGTATGCCTGCTTAGAATAGACAACTACTTCGTCAATGAACGAGTCATAGGCGGTTCCTGTACATCCATGGGGTCACCAAGGATACACCACGGTCCTTGGTGAAACTTGAGACTTCTTGTGGGACTGGCACCCATGAAGGGGTGGGGGGTGTAAGGTCCCTTATGCATACGGTGATCTTGGGGTAGAGATGTTCCCCCTGTTTGGGACTTGTGCACAAGGCAGGTTCTCAATATTTGGTAAATAACTGTGATTATTTTAATGCACTACACTGCTATTGATCCCGAAACCATTTGATCCTCGACGCCACTGGCTCAGCAGTAGGGCGTTGACCCAAGAAACTGATGATAATTTTCCCCTAGCGGTCTCTGGCAAGGTTGAGACCGAGAATACAGCAGGATGTGGCGGTTATT
This sequence comes from Phyllomedusa bahiana, assembly GCA_025379985.1. Taxonomy (NCBI): domain Eukaryota; kingdom Metazoa; phylum Chordata; class Amphibia; order Anura; family Hylidae; genus Phyllomedusa; species Phyllomedusa bahiana. Next base: position 60,588 of record JAODAL010005167.1, on the reverse strand, counting down.
GCCTGACTTGAGGTCCCCTCGGCGATATTTGGGGACGGCGCACAGCTTAGAGATTCCCAAACTAGGACAAAGCTAGGGAAAAATGGTAAAAGTTATTAATGGTGAAATTTCTCATTACCCAGGGGCGAATTACAGTCTTTCATCACATGGCAGTTAAACCAGGACCTACTGTATCAGGTGGATACAAAGTCCATGGGGTGGTCGGTCGAGCAGCTGGTTAGTGCCACATCGGAGGGAATGGTCTTGGACCTCGCACACTCAAGCCATGCTAGGGGGTTCATTGGGCAGCGGGAAAAGACAAAGGAGCGCCCATACTCCAAAAGATATTTCTTGCCACGGGGTTTATGGGGATGTAAAGCGGTAGGAGTTTTACTGTGAGTCTGGCCCTGTGTGCCAACCTAACAGCCTCCCATGCCCATTTCAGGAGTCCCCTGGTGCCCATTACCTATAATAGAGGTGCCGTTTGTAGAGGAATTGCAATTCAGATTCTCGTTGTGGCCCAGTTATGTGAATAGTCTGCCCAGAGGCCTTCAATATATTATTGGTGGTGGTGGATTACGGCCACGCGTTAACTCGGAGGGCCCATTACCATTTGAGGAATTACTTACCTCCAAAAACCTTATTGCAGAGTGTTGTTCCAGGTGTTTTCGCGTACAGGCATCCGAAAGAGATCCTTACTGATCAAGGTCACCAAGGAGTTATGCAGCTCCTTTAATTTTAAGCATTTGCCGCATGGACAGATATTCCTATCCTCAAACTGTCGGTCTTGTGGAAAGATTTAATAAGACTCTGAAGGTATGTTTAAAAGAGGGTGGTCAGTATGGAATTGGAAGGGACTCGGTTACTGGTCTCTAGCTTATTACTGTTTTCAGTCCGGGAAGCTTCCTCAGTCATCATGGGATTTTCTCCCTTGAGTTAGTTTATGGGACAGGCGTCCCCAGGGTCTTCTTGACATTGCCAAAGAAAAGGGAGCAAGAGTCATACACCCCACCGAGCGGTAATTGAACACATTTCCCAGATTGCAAGACAGGTTTTCTGCAGTGAAGCACATAGTCAGGGAACATCTACAGCAGGCTCAGGATGCTCAAAAGCCGGGGTGTATATAGGTCGGCAAGTAAGAAGCTTCCTCTGGGGATGGGTGTTAGTTCCCTACTGTAGAAACGTAAGTTCCTGGCTAAATGGCAAGGGCCCTAGAAATTCTTGAGAAAGTAGGAGATGTTAAATTATAAAGTGTACCAGCCCGGTAAACGCAAGCGGACACAGATTTTAACCACGTGAATACTTAATTAAGTCTTGGAAAGGTCAGGGAAACCCTGGCTGCAGTACGGTACACTTAATAAAGTGTGTCCCCTGAAGTATGCTGTGTCAGAGTCCCGTCAAAATCCCAGAAGGCAGGGACCCCTGGGTAGTTTATCCAAAGGAATACTGATGTATTCTCAGAACGGGCCAAGGGGCGTACTTACCTCATAAAGCATGACATTGCTCACCGAGCCAGGGGCGTAAAGGTCAACTGAAACCTTATCAGGTACCAGTAGCTCGTAGGTGAGCAATATCTGAGGAGGTTAAGAAAATGTTGGACCTTGGCTTGATCGAGGAGTCCAATAGCTCATTACGCTTCTGTAATGATTTTCGGAAGCTGAATGAGGTTTCCAAATTTGACGCGTACACAATGCCCAGAGATTGGACGAGTTAATTGAGAGGCCTTGGTATGCCTGTTCATTTCTCCACGCTTTGATCTTAATAAGGGGCTACTGGGCGTTTTCCCCTGAACAGGTCTGCCAAGAAAAGACGGCTTTCGCCATACCAGATGGATTGTTCCAGTATGTCTGCCTACCATTTGGCTTGCATGGGGCTCCAGCTACCTTCCAAAGGTTAATGGATGTCGTCCTTAAACCCCATCGTGGTTATGCATCAGCATACCTAGACGCATAATAATCTTTAAGCAAGGGACTGGGACAGCATCTACTAGGTACAGGCAGTACTCTAACTCCCTTAGAGAAGCAGGGTTAACAGCTAACCCTAAGAAGTGCGCCTTGGAGTCTAGAAGATGCACGGGTACCTGGATATACAGTATAATAGGTTGGGGCATTATAAAACAACAGGCTAGAATGAGGTGGAGGCGATACTAGGGCTGGCCACCAACCCACAACAAAAAGGCAAGTTGAGGGCGCCTTTCTAGGTATAGGGGGTATTATCGCAGATTCCATCACCGAATTTCGAGTATAGCAGCCCACAACTAACAGATGTTGACAAAAAAATAGTATGAGTGTCATGGACTTTCAGTGGTGTAAGGCTGGCTCTGTATAAAAGCCAGTCTGATTTCATACAACTTCAAGCAATGAATTTGCTGTTCAGAACAGATGCGTCTGATGTGGGACTGGGTGTCAGGGCTTTACCAGGAGGTTAGGACGTGAAGAGCTCCCCCCCTGTCACGTAATTTTAGAGGAAACTCACACCCGCTGAGGTGTGAACTATTAGCATTGTGTGGAGCGGAGAGTGTTTTGGCCCATAAAATGGGCCTTGCAGTACCTCAAGAATATTTATGTGACGTTCACATTATCGGTTAATCACAGACCACGCTCCATTGACTTGGATGTCTCAAGCTAAAGAGCGAATCGCAAGAGTCCCAGATGGTTCCTGACACTGCAAAATTATAGTTTCTCTGTGGGGCACGGGCAGGGAAAACTACAGGCAATGCTGATGCGCTCGTCAAGGCAACACATGGTTTGGTGGCTAAGAGTGTCCGACCCCACAGGCTCGATACTGAAGCGGGGAGGGTATGTAAGGACAGTGACAGGCGGAGTGGTGGAGGGAAGGAATATTTCCCCCAAGAATGATGTCATAAGCGGCCTTAGGAAAGGTAGAGGACCAGTGCGTGTACCGAGTGGCCTGGGCTCGGTGAAAGGGAAGCCGACTGTTCTTATGTGTCAGTGATTACTGACCTGTTAGCATAGCGGTTCCCAGTCCGCTTTATCCGGTGTCAGGCTTTTTGGCAGTGGTCAAGAGCCGGGTGGGTGGCATCCCACGCCACCAGGTGAGGTGGTGTCCGGCCTATAAAGCCTGAGTCTGCAGGCCTGTCATGGCTGCTTGGTGTTTTGCTGGAGCCATAATGTGAGTAACCATGCTACTTTGTGTTTGCTGCTTTCTTGCCTGGGTCAATTAGTGGTGTGAAAATTACTCACTGGCAAACCGTTTGAGCAAAGCCAGCTCCAATCTCCAATGTGCAGAGTGCAGGACCACTGCTGGAGCCTTGCAGCAGTAACGTAGTAGCAGAAGAAAACGGTAGATGGTCCAGCACGATCCAATATAGAGTAAAATTATCCAAGGTTTATTGAAAAATTGCAAACATAAAATCAACAAGATATGCATGTGCATAAGTGATAAGCATAGGTAACGGTAGTCCCCGAATGTGGGAGCTTAGTTCATGCTGACGCGTTTCGGGCTTTTTTTTTTTTTACCTTATTGTTTTTTTTTTTGTTTAGGGCTAGAGTGCGCCCTTAGTCATAGACTTACCAAAGACATCTAAAAAAGTATCCTATATATAAGAACAAAACTTGTTACACGATTAATTGAAGATGTAAATTACCTGTTTTCCGTAGGTGGGGGTACGCACACTGCCGCGAGTTGTCCGGCGTGTTCCAGGAGATAGCGAAAAACTGGAGCTCGGAGAAGTAATTCCAGACATGCCGCGGTAATCTACAATGTTAGAGGTGTACCTGGTAAGGGGAAAACACCGCCCGCGCGTGTGGCATCTAACATATTAGGCAGTGATGGCGAAAACCTTTTTTGAGACACGGTTTCGCTAGTGCCGAACTGCGACAGAAAAATACATTAGATACTGCAGTAGTGACCGCCAACGCCAGCAGAAGCAGGGAGGTGACGTTGGGAAAAGTGGGGCACTACAACATTTAATACGAGGGATGTGTCAGCCGCTTAGTCATCACTCTGCCATATTTCCACTAACAGTGGACCTTTTTGTGTGTAGATAGCAGTGTACACATGGTGCTCAGCAGGGGACCGTTTGAATGAATAATTCCACAAACATCGACAACATTATACCACCACATAGTTGACTGAATAATACCACCACCACCACCAAATATCCCCCACCACATAGTGACTGATAATACCACAACCACCACCACTCCACATACCACTTCTCATTAGATGATTGATTAATACCACAACACCCACCAACCACCACATAGTGGACTGATAATACCCAACACATGCCGCACACCAGATAGCTGACTGAATAATACCGCCACTCCCATTATGAATATATAAACCATTACACTTTGACACATATACAGGAGATTAAACATTTCAGGCACAGTTAGTGACTCACATGTGACGTTTTCCAATGAGTCGTTCTCATTCCGGTTTCATTCTCATTGCGGTTAACTTCTTCATGCTGATTTCTCCCGAACCAACACAAACTCCCTGCAGATTTTAGACAACAAATATATTACTATCCTCACTTTTCCAGCAACTCAATACTTATAATTATTGAGTCCCTAAGTTAGGTCGTTGTATAGGTCCCCTCAATTAGGCATTTATATAGATATATGTTCCCTCATGCAGATATGCAGGGTCACCATACAGGTGGTGACAACCAGTACTCCCGTATGGGGCCCGGTGCAAGCGGGCCCCCTTATTTCGAATGTCAGAGCGGGGCCCGGCAGCACAGAGACCGGCCCGGGAGTTGAGGACTAATGTCCCCGACTCCTGGGTCTGCGCGGTGTGTCAGCGAGCACAGCGCCACTAGCGCTGCGCTCCGCCGACCGGTGACTCTGGCAGGCGTGAAGGCATAAGGCCTTCAGCCTGCCAGATGCCAGCCCCTACTATGACGTAGGTGGCGCGGTGACGTGTCCCATCCACCGGCGCCGCTATGCAGGCGGCAGGAGCCGGTCGCAAGTTTCGGATCGCCCGGGAGCGGCAGGAGCGGGAGCCGTGCCAGTGAGTGGTGTGTTTAGTTGTTTTTTTAATAATATATCTTAGAAGCGGGCCCTGACAGCCTACTATATAGGGGCCCTGACTGCCTATCTATTCAAGGGGCCCCTAACTGCCTATCTATAAAGGGGTCCCTGACTTGCCTTATCTAATTAAGGGGACCTGACTGCCTATTCTATAAAGGGGCCCTGACTGCCTATCTATACAAGGGATGCCCTGACTGCCTATCTATAAAGGGGGCCCTGGAACGGCCTATCTATAAAGGGGGCCAGCTCGGAACTGGCCTCCGGGGACCGGGAATCCCCTGGGGCCCCCCTCCCTAGGCCCCACGTACGTGCCCTGGAGGCAGTGCCGTCGCGACCCCGGGACCCGCGGCGCATCCTTGTTCACTGGACGCTCCGTGAGACCGTCCCTGTAGTTGGGGACTAATGTCCCCGACTCCCGGGCTGTGCGGTGTCAGCGAGCGCAGCGCCACTACGCTGCGCTCCGCTGCTCTCCCGGCAGGCTGAGGGTGTAGGCCTTCAGCCTGCCCGGGCGCCGGCCCTACTGGTGACATATGCGAGGCCGCGGTGACGTCACTTCACCGCGCCGCCTATGCAGGTCCGCCAGTAACGGAGCCGTGTCGGGAGCTCGGAGCGCCGGACTGTCCAGTAGCGGTAGCCAGAGCCAGGTAAGTGGCTGGTTGTTTTTATTTTTTTTTAAACTATCTTAAGGGAGGGCCCGCTACTAAGGGGCCCTGACTTACAATGGGGGGCCTGGCTATCTAAGGGGGCCCCTGACTACTAATGGTGGGCCTGGCTACTAAGGTGGGCCCTGGCTACTAAGGGGGGCCCCTGGCTACTAAGGGGGGCCCAGGCTACTAAGGGGGCCCCTTGACTACAAAAGGGCCCCTACTACTAGGGGGGCCCTGACTACTAAGGGGGGCCCTGGCTGCTAAGGGGGGTCACTGGCTACTAAGGGGGCCCCCTACTACTATGGGTGGCCCTGACTACTATGGTGGGCCCCTGGCAACTAAGGGGGTGCCCTGGCTACTATGGGCCTCTGACTACTAAGAGGGCCCCTGACTACTAAGAGTGGGCCCCGTGACTACTAAGGGGGGCCCTGACTACTAAGAGGGCCCTTGGCTACTAAAGTGGCCTTGCTACTATTGGGGCCCTGGCGTACTATGGGGCCAGGCTACTAAAGGGGGCCCTGACCTACATAAAGGTCCCCCTGACTACATAAAGGGGGGGGGGGGGGGGCCTGACTAAAATAAGGGGCCCCTGGCAACATAAAGGGGCCCCAGACCTAACAAAAAGGGGCCTGACTACAATAAATGGGGGCCCTGAACACTAAGGGGCCCCTGCTACATAAAAAAGGGGCCCTGGTCTAACTAAGAGAGCCCTGACTAGCTAAAGGGGGCCCTGACTACCTACCAACTAGCTAAAGGGGGGCCCTGACTTCCTGCACACTAGCTAAAGGGGGGCCCTGACTCTGCACACAGCTAAAGGGGGGGGCTGACTTACCGCACACTGCTAAAGGGGGGCCTGACTTACTCACACTGGCTAAATGGAGCCCCTAACTACCTGTATACTACCTAAAAGAGACCCCCAGCTTGCCTGTATACTCCTAAAGGAGGCCTTAACTGCCTGTATACTATCTAAAAGCAGACCCTTAACGCAATGATACTCAATAAAAAGACCCCTAACTGCCCTGAATACTCCTGCATTATCTCCATGTGGGTTAGTCTATTGCCCACCCTCCAACCCCTTAGTGTAACTAGTGCCCTCTAAGTTATGCTTGTACCGCTCTCCCACCCTGGGAGGTTTTGTACAGAGTGGTATGGTAAAAGATGCAGGAAAATTGAGGATTCTAATGATAATTTGTTTGTGTAATTTCTGCAGGGATGAGTGTGGCCGGGACAATTCATCATGGTTGTGTGGAAACGGATGCAGAAGAAAATGCGTAATAAGAACGACTCAGAGAAGAGAGAACGCCTCCGTCAGATAGTACGTCTCCCGTGGAGTCCCTTATTTCAGGGGTTATTTTACTTCTATTTTTGGATCAGTTGCTGGTATTCCTGTAATGTGATTTGACCTGAAGCAGTGTACTGACCTCTATGTGGTCTCTGTATGGTGGTGATTGTAGTTTATATCTGAGGCTGGTGGTTATGACCTTTATGTGGTCCTCCATAGTGGCAGTGTTGTAGGTTTACCTGACCTGGTGTCTGACCTCTATGTGGTCTCTAATGGTGGTGTTGTAGGTTATACTGAGCTGGTATAGCTGACCTCTAATTGGTCTCTATATGGTGTGTGTTGTAGTTATACCTGAGCTGGTTGTCTGACCACTATGTGGTCCTTCTATATGGCAGTGTTGTAGTTAAACCTGAGCTGGTGTCAGACCTCTTATGTTGTCTCTAATGGTGGTGTTGTAGGTTATACCTGAGCTGTATCGACCTCTATGTGGTTCACTATATGGGTGTGTTATTGTAGGTTTATACCTGAGCTGGTGTCTTTGACATCTTCTGTATGGTCTCGTATATGGCGGTGTTTGTAGGATATACCTGAGTCTGGTGTCTGACCTCTAAGTGGTCGCAATATGGCGTTTGGTTGTAGGGTATACCTGAGCTGGTTCTGACCTTCTATGTGGTCTCTATATGGCGGAGTTTGAGTAGGGATATATGTGGCAAGTAGTAATAGTGGCAGCGTACATGTGATCCCTGATTGTAAGAGTAGGAACACCTTACCCTGTGAATATGATTACACTTCTACTTTCCTAGCTGGTGTTTATTTTAAAGGTGGTGAGGTCGGACCAAGGGAAACGTGGAGGGGAATATTGTATGTGGGGAGAGGTGGATTAATTGTATGTGGGTGGAGGGGGATATTGTATGTGAGTGGAGGGGGGATATGTATGTGGGTGAGGGGGATATTGTATGTGGGTTGGAGGGGTATATAGTATGGGTGGTAGAGGGATTATGTATGTGGGTGGAGGGATATTGGTTTGAATGTGGGGTGAAGTGTATATTGTATGTGGGTGGCGGAGACATTGATGTGGTGAGGTGGGTGATATTGTATGTGGGTAGAGGTTATATTGTAATGTGGGTGGAGGGGATATTGTATGTTGGAGGAGGGAGAGTTGTAGTGGATGGAAGGGAGATTTGTATTGGGTGAGGAGGGGGATATTGTATGTGGGTGAGGGGGATATTGTATGTGGGTGGAGGGGTATATTGTAAGTGGGTGGAGGGAAATTGTAATGTGGGTGGAGGGGGATTTTGTATGTGGGTGGAGGGGGATATTGTATGTGGGCTATTGGAGGTGGATATTGTACGTGGGTGGAGGGGGATATTGTATGTGGGTGGAGGGGGATATTGTATGTGGGTGGAGGGGGATATTGTATGTGGGTGAGGGGATATTGTATGTGGCGGAGGGGATATTGTATGTGGGCGGAGGGGGATATTGTATGTGGGTGGAGGGGGTATTGTATGTGGGTGGAGGGGGATATTGTATGTGGGTGGAGGGGGATATTGTATGTGGGTGGAGGGGATATTGTATGTGGATGGAGGGGATATTGTATGTGGGTGGAGGGGGATATTGTATGTGGTTGGAGGGGATATTGTATGCGGGTGGAGGGGGATATTGTATGTGGGTGGAGGGGATATTGTATGTGGGTGGAGGGATATTGTATGTGGGTGGAGGGGATATTGTATGTGGGTGGAGGGGGATATTTTATGTGGGTGGAGGGGATATTGTATGTGGGGGAGGGGATATTGTATGTGGGTGGAGGGGATATTGTATGTGGGTGGAGGGGGATATTGTATGTGGGTGGAGGGGATATTGTATGTGGGTGGAGGGGATATTGTATGTGGGTGGAGGGGGATATGGATGGAGCTACTTAGCCATGTGTCTATGATATGCTAGACTGACAGACGTGTGAGACAGACAGATATGTGAGATAGACAGATATGTGACTAACTTGCTATTGTACTACACCATACAATTCTGTTTTTCACACTGTATTATGTGGTAAAATGGGCGCATTTATGTCCGAGAGGCCGGTAATATTTTTACGTACAGTAGGGTGGGCCCCCAAGATCAACTCCCCTGTGGGCCCCAGGCCCCCCAGTCCGACACCGAAGGGGGCCCTGACTGCCTATCTATAAAGGGGGCCCTGATTGCCTATCTATAAATGGGTCCCTGACTGCCTATCTATAAAGGGGGCCCTGACGCTGCCTATCTATAAAGGGGGCCCTGACGCTGCCTATCTATAAAGGGGTCCCTGACTGCCTATCTATAAAGGGGGCCCTGACTCTGAATATCAATAAAGGGGGCCCAGACAGCCTATCTATAAAGTGGGCACAGACGCTGCCTATCTATAAAGGGGGCCCTGGCTGCCTATCTCTAAAGGGGGCCCTGACGCTGCCTATCTCTAAAGGGGGCCCTGACGCTGCCTATCTCTAAAGGGGGCCCTGACGCTGCCTATCTCTAAAGGGGGCCCTGACGCTGCCTATCTATAAAGGGGGCCCTGACGCTACCTATCTATAAAGGGGGCCCTGATGCTACCTAACCCTAAAGGGGGCCCTGACTCTGCCTAAAGCTAAAGGGGGCCCGGACTCTGCCTAAAGCTAAAGGGGGCCCTGACTCTGCCTTACTCTACAGGGGCCCTGGCTACCTATCTCTAGAGGGGGCCCTGACTACCTAACGCTGAAGGGGGCCCTGACTACCTAACGCTGAAGGGGGCCCTGACTCTACCTAACAATAAAAGGGGCCCTGGCTAGCTAACTCTAAAGGGGGCCCTGGCTAGCTAACTCTACACGGGGCCTTGGCGCGCTAACTCTACAGGGGGTCCTGGCTACCTAACTCTAAAGGGGGCCTTGACTCTACCTAACGCTAAAGGGGGCCCTGACTCTACCTAACGCTAAAGGCGGCCCTGACGGGACCTAACGCTAATGGGGCTCTGACTACCTACCTCGAAAGGGGGCCCTGGCTAGCTAACGCTAAAGGGGGCCCTGGCTAGCTAACTCTAAAGGGGGGCCAGGCTACCTAACTCTACAGGGGCCCTTGCTACCTAACCTCTAAAGGAGGGCCCTGGCTACCTAACTCTACAGGGGCCCTCGCTACCTAACTCTAAAGGAGGCCCTGACTCTACCTAAACATAAAGCGGGCCCTGACTCTACCTAAACATAAAGGGGGCCCTGGCCACCTACAAACTAAAGGGGGCCCTGACTGCCTACAAACTAAAGGGGCCTATCTAATTACCTGGGGCCTTGCACATTTGCCAACCTTCCTAGGGTCTTCTCTACCCACCTGGGGGTTAGTCCTGTCCCCACCCTCCAACCCCTTAGGATACTAGGCCTCTAAGTTATGGCCTGTACCCGCTCTCCCACCCCTGGGTAGTTTGTACAGAGATGGGAATAGGTAAAGAGATGATGGAAAATTGAGAATTCTAAGATATTTGTGTGTAATTTCTGCAGGGATGAGTTGTGGCCGGGACAAGTCATCATGGCGGTGTGGAACGGATGCAGAAGAGAAGGGAAAAAGAACGACTCAAGAGAAGAGAACGACTCCTCAGATTAGACGTCTTCGGTGAGTCCCTGATGTCAGGGATTATTTTACTTCTATATTGGATCAGTGCTGTATTCACTATAATGTGATGTGACCTGAGCTGGTGTCTGACCTCTATATGGTCTCTATATGGAGGTGTTGTAGGTTATACCTGAGCTGGTGTCTGACCTCTATGTGGTCTCTATGTGGTGGTGTTGTAGGTTGTACCTGAGCTGGTGTCTGACCTCTATGTGGTCTCTATATGATGGTATTGTAGGTTATACCTGAGCTGGTGTCTGACCTCTATATGGCAGTGTTGTAGGTTATATCTGAGCTGGTGTCTGACCTCTATATGGTCTCTATATGGTGGTGTTGTAGGTTATATCTGAGCTGGTGTCTGACCTCTATGTGGTCTCTATATGGTGGTGTTGTAGGTTAGACCTGAGCTGGTGTCTGACCTCTATGTGGTCTCTATATGGTGGTGTTGTAGGTTATCCCTGAGCTGGTGCTTTTTCCCTATGGGTCTCTATATGGCATGTTGTGGTTATACCTGAGCTGGTGTCGACCCTATGGAGTCTCTATATGGGGTGTTGTAGGTTATACCTGAGCTGGTGTCTACCTCATGTGGTCTCATATGGCAGTGTTTGGGTTATCCTGAGCTGGTGTCGATCTATGGAGTCTCTATTGGTGGTTTTGGGTTTTTTATCCCTTTAGCTGGTTCTGATCAGTGGTCTCTATATGGGGGGTTGTAGGTTATACCTAGCTGGGTCTGACCTCTATGTGGTCTCTTTTGGCAGTGTTTGTGGGTTTATCCTGAGCTGTGCTGACCTCTATGTGTCCCCTATATGGGGGGTGTTTGGTTTACCTGAGTGGTTAAGAGTGAGGGAACACCTGCCCTGTGAAGGAATTACACTTTTACTTTCTTGCGGGGATTTTTTTTAGAAGGTGGGAGGGGCTGACCGGGGGAAAATAGGGAGGAGGATATTTTATGTGGGTGGGGGGATATGGATGGAGCTACTTACCCTGTGTCATGAAAGCTGACGAAAAGATGTTTGAGACGACGATATGTATCACTTGGTTAGTACACACAATACGTTTTTTTTGCTATGTATTATGTGGTAAAATGGGGGGCATTTTTAAACCAGAGGCCGTTTTTTTTTTTTTGCGGGGGCAGGGGGACAGGGGGGGGGGGGGGGGGGGCAGGGGCTTCAGCTTATGGGCCCTGAATTTCTGTGGGGCCCTGCCAGCCAGTATACAAAAACTCCTCCCAGCCAGAAAAAAAAAAACCCCCTCCCCCCAGCAGTAATAGCCAGCTTCCCCACAGTATATAGCCAGCTTTTCCCCCACCGTATATAGCCCGTCTCCCCCCGCCTGAATACCAGCTCTCCCACCCGTATAAAAAGCCAGCTCTCCAGCCTGTATAACCGCTCTCCCAGCCTGTATAAGCCTGCCCCCCCCGCGTGATATAGCCCGCTCCCCCAGATGTAAATCCCCCGCCCCCCCAGCCTGTACATGCCAGCCCCCCCCCGCCTGTACATGCCACTCCCCCCCCGTACATAGCCACTCCCCCCACCTTACAAGCCAGCTCCCCCACCTTATATAGTGCACTCCCCCCAGCCTGTGTATACACCCTCCCCCAGCCTGTATATAGCCCACCTCCCCCAGCCGTAATAGCCAGCCCCCAGCCGTATAACCCTGCACTTTCCCCAGCCTGTTATAGCCTGCATTTCCCCCGCGGTTAAAGGGCCCTGCATCCCCCCCACCCGTATATAGATGGGCCCCCCGAAGAGATATATATTACAAAAGAAAAATAACAACATAAATACTACCTTACCTCCATCCCACCCACGCGCCCTCTTCTGTCTCTTTCTCTCCCCGCGGGAAAAACGCCCCCGGCAGCCCTGGGCACACTGCCTATGACGGGCTATGCGCCCGAGGACCGGCAGCGGCGCGATGAGGGTCCGCGGCGGGTCCTGATTCGCGCTTTGTTAGGCGTGGGGCTGCCGAAGGCCCCAGGTCCGACACTGTGACCCGGACACAGAGCACTCCCGTCGTGGTGTCCGGGTCACAGTGCAAAAAGGCAGCGTTGGCCAGTCGGGCATGCATGCCAGCAGAGGGGCCCTGCGTGCCCCCGGCATGCGTGCCATATTTCGCCCCCGCTGATCTGGGGCGAACGGGCTAATAAACAAAAAGACAGATACTTGGTAAAAGAGAAAGAAAAAAAGTGTACAGATTTAAGAGGTTATTTGTTTAAAAAAATTAAAATAATTTTCTAATCAAAAGTAAAATAAGATTCCCTTTTTAATTTAAGCCTTTCGGTGAAGTTGTATTTAAAACAAAAAACCGTGTCTTTTCTGTTGCGTAGGTTTTGCACAATGTCACCCTCCTAATGGTTGCTTACTCTTTTTTATTTCCTTACTTTTAAAATGCTACAATCGAGTTATTTTTTGTATAAAATGCCCCCGTAATGCCAGATTTATTCCCCTCCGATAAATTTTAACTTTTTCACTGTTCAAAAATCTGGTCTTAAGTTTTCTGGTGGTACACCAATATATTGGAATTGCTTTCTGTACACCAAGCTAAGTAGACAACATTTTGGGTATTGCAATTAATAAATTGTCTGATAGGAAATTTTTGGGCACCTGACATACTTTCAAACTCCTTGCCGGGGCTAACAAAGGAACACGTACGACACTGCCTTAATCCACACTTAAAAAACCCTTTACAGTTTAGCTAAGTAGAGCATTTTTTGTGAGAAACAGATGTATTGGATGTGAGTAAGCTACCCAGGGTTTTGGCTCGTCGAGGTACAATTTTACAACCCTTTGACAGTATATCATCCAACACATTGTCTTCATATAAAATTTGGAAGGTATTTTTGAACAATATTTTTAAATCCTATTAAACTGTTTAGTGTGATCTAATACTAATATGGGTATAATATTTTTTAATTGACGTTTTTTTTTGTGTAAATAAATCTCATCTATCTTTATGTTGGATTTTATCTACCGCACTTTGTAGTAATTGTTTTGGATAACCCCTACTGCTCAATCTGGTGCATATTTGTTTGGATTCAATTTCATAATCTTTCTGAGAGCTACAGTTACGTTTAGCTCGTATCAATTCCACAGTAGGGATAGATTTTTTGGTGGATTTAGTGTGATAGCTGTTAAAGTGCAATATCATATTTCCTGCACTGCTCTTTCTATAGGTTTTTGTGGAAATAATTTGATTGGGGATACCCATTAGATGTAAGTCCAGAAAATCCACTGAACACGCATTCCGTGAATGAGTAACTTTGAAATTGAATGGGTTATTATTGATGTAGGCCACAAAGGAGGGTACGGCAGATACATCCCCTCCCCATATAATGAGGAGGTCATCTATGTATCTGCCGTACCACTCCAGCTGCCCCAAGAAAGGATTGTCCATAGAAAATATGTACTGCTCCTCCCACCACTACATCGTTAGATTTGCTAATGATGGGGAATATTTGGCTCCCATTGAGACCCCAGTAAGTAGCAGATAGTATTTGTGGTCGAACATAAAATAGTTGTGAGCCATTAAAAACTCGACCACATCCACAATGTACAGTTGGAGGTCCGACGTGTAGCCACTGTACTTGAATAGATGGTGCTGAAGTGCTGTAATTGCTACTCTATAAGGAATACTATTGTACAGTGATTCCACGTCGCAGGTAATCCAATTGAACTTGTCTGTCCAGACAAAATCACATACAGCTAACAAGACATCACGTGTGTCCTGTAGAAACCCTGGAACCCATCTGACTAGGGGCTGCAGAAGGGAGTCTACCCATTGGCATAACCTTTCTGTGATAGAATTTATACCGGACACTATCGGTCTCATGGGAGGATCCAGAAGATTTTTGTGAATCTTAGGGACACCATAAATTACTGGTATTACTGGAAACTTATTAATGATATACTTAGCCTGTTTTTGATTTAGGGTGCCTAGTTGAAGTCCTTCCTCTATTAATTTGTGTACTTTAGCATTAAATTTAATTGTTGCATCACTAGGTAAATGCTTATACGTGGCTGTATCTGATAATAAATTAAGCATAGCCGCATAATATTTTGCTTTGTCCATGATGACAACCATGCCCCCCTTGTCTGCCATTCTAATTTCGATGTTGTCTGCAGATATTAGGCATTTCAGAGCTGTTTTTTGTTTGCCCGTGAGGTTAGACATATTTCCCCCTATCTGGCTACTTTGTAGTGCTCGTAATTCTCTTTCCACCAGGAACTGAAAATGATCCATTGCCTCAGTTCTGGTTTGTACTGGATAAAAATCCTGGTTACTTGTTTGAAAAGTCGCTGATTGCGTTAATGGTTGAGGTTCCCCAAGACCTGCCTCCCCATTCAGTTCCTGGAGTGTCACAAGAGAGATCTGTTCTTGGAATCTCAGTCCCTGGTAGTGATCCAAATAGCATATTTTTGTGGTAGCGGTGGGTTGCCCAGTATCCAACACTATGCTACATAATCGAAGCCTAAGACAAGATAAAGTAGCTCAAGTATTTGATGTTGGTACAGAAAGAAATCAAAGACATGTGGAGTTTATCACAAAGATCAAGATGTTGGAAAAGCAGGCATTACAAGAAACTCGTATCTGGTGGGACCTACAAACATTAAACAACTATCTGGAAAAGAATATGATACCACGGGCCTTGAGGCTCAAAAATATTCCAACTACGATTTACAGTGAGCAGTTAGTTTCCGAGTGGAACGATATTCTATCATCATGTTCAATTAAACTTATACAACTTATAACTAAAAATGAAGAAATTAAACTACAGGAAATTTCCAAAGAAATAAAGGAACTGGAGACGAATATAGTGGAATATCAAGATCTACCTGCCTATCCAGATAAAGTTCAGAAAATGAAAGATAATGTATCCAAACTTGAAAATGCAATCATGGAAATTAAGAAGTCCAAGTTTAGCAGGGACACGCAAGATTACGCATTAAATCAGGTGTATGAATGGGGAAGAAGAACCGCACATGGTGGTCAACCTAGATCCATCTTAAAACAAAGAATGAGACACTATAGAAACAGGAACAAAAAAGTGAGCTTCGGATCTACAGACAGATATATCAGAGTCCAATGCCGACACTTCAAGAGATACCTCCCGTGACCATTCACCCCAAAGTGACAATGGAGAAAGTGCCTCATATTACAAAAAAGCATATAAAAACAAAAGAAAAAATCGTTCAAAAAACGGAGATGCAGAGGAGGCCGCAAACACCACAAAGGACTCTCATCGCATGCAAACAAGGAAGCAAGAGAACAAATAGATGTGAATCAAACCATTGCAATCCACAATATTTCCTCGGTAACACTAACGACAGAAAAGCAAGAGGTGCTATCTTTGGGCCTCAACTTTGCGGTAAAGGATAACTTTAATTTGGTCTCCACCATTAGAGACATTACCAAATTTGTACGTAAACTTACTATCAAAAGGCATTTTCATCAAGAAGAGGACACCCACAAAGTACCGGAAGATACTATCTCTAATCATTACCAGGGACTGAGATTCCAAGAACAGATCTCTCTTGTGACACTCCAGGAACTGAATGGGGAGGCAGGTCTTGAGGAACCTCAACCATTAACGCAATCAGTGACTTTTCAAACAAGTAACCAAGATTTCTATCCGGTACAAACCAGAACTGAGGCAATGGATCATTTTCAGTTCCTGGTGGAAAGAGAATTACGAGCACTACAAAGTAGCCAGATAGGGGGAAATATGTCTAACCTTACGGGCAAACAAAAAACAGCTTTGAAATGTCCATGGTTGTTATCATGGACAAAGCAAAATATCATGCGGCGATGCTCAATCTATTATCAGATACAGTCACGTACAAGCAATTACCTAGTGATCCAACAATAAAATTTAATGCTAAGGTATATAAATGAGTAAAGGAAGGACTTCAACTAGGCACCTTAAATCAAACACAGGCTGAGTATATCATTAATAAGTTTCCAGTAATACCAGTAATTTATGGTGTCCCTAAGAGTCACAAAAATCTTTGGATCCTCCCATGAGACCGATAGTGTCCGGTATAAATTCTATCACAGAAAGGTTATGCCAATGGGTAGACTCCCTTCTGTAGCCCCTAGTCAGACGGGTTCCAGGGTTTCTACAGGACACATGTGATGTCTTGTTAGCTGTACGTGATTTTGTCTGGACAGACAAGTTCAATTGGATTACCTGCGACGTGGAGTCACTGTACACTAGTATTCCTCATAGAGTAGCAATTACAGCACTTCAGCACCATCTATTCAAGTACAGTGGCTACACGTCGGACCTCCAACTGTACATTGTGGATGTGGTCGTGTTTTTGATGGACCAAAAAAACTACAAAGCTACACTTACAGCTCAATGGCTGATAGATACCAGCAGCAGGCTTCTATGGCCCTTATGCGCATGGAAAAGGATGGCAGGTGCCGTTAATTAATGAGCAAATGCTCTAGGTACCAATTCACACCAGCATGCAAAAAACCACATTATAACACATGGGAAGACTGCTAAAAATGCAACAATACCTGATGAGAATTGCATATGGATAAAGTAGTTGGATGTAGTTTTTTGGTAAATTATGTCCCATTTTTGTGGTTTTGTTTTTGTTGATAGCGTAGGGACTCGCAAGACATGAGGAGCCCTTTCCGTTGGGTTGCGAGCTTGCGTTACTGTAGCTACTGTATCAACTAATACCTCATAATTTGATTTTTTCCCAGCATGTTATCTTTTTGCCCAAAAATAAATGGGGAGCTTAGGGTACAATTATTTTTTTCAGTGCACCTTCTAAGTGCTGGGCGGCTTGCCACAAACTTTTTTTTTTTTTTTTTTTTTTTGTTTGTGGGTGATATAAGCGATACCCAGCATGGTGTATCTGTACAGATGGCGTTACCCTCTGTATCGCTTTTTCCATATGCAATTCTCATCAGGTATTGTTGCATTTTAGCAGTCTTCCCATGTGTTTTAATGTGGTTTTTTGCATGCTGGTGTGAATTGGTACCCATGAGCATTTGCTCATTAATTAACGGCACCCGCCATCTTTTCCCATGCAGCAAAAGGGCCATAGAAGCCTGCCCGCTGGGATCTATCAGCCATTGAGCTGTAAGTGTAGCTTTGTTTGTTTTTTGGTAAATTATGTCCCATTTTTGTGGTTTTGTTTTTGTTGATAGCGTCGGGAATAGCAAGACATTAGGAGCCTTGCCGTTTGCTTGCGAGCATGCGTTACTGTAGCTACTGTATCAACTAAAACCTCATAATTTGATATTTTTCCCAGAATGGTATCTTTTTGCCCAAAAAAACTGGGGAGCTTAGGGAACAAGTATTTTGTGCAGTGCACCTTCTAAGTGCTGGGCGGCTTGCCCACAAACTTTTTTTTTTTTTTTTTGTTTGTGGGTGATATAAGCTGATTCCCAGCATGGTGTATCTGTACAGATGGCGTTACCCTCTGTATCGCTTTATCCATAAAGCAATTCTCATCAGGTATTGTTGCATTTTTAGCAGTCCCTTCCATGGGGTTATAATGTGGTTTTTGCATGCTGGTGTGAATTTGGGACCTAAGCATTTGCTCATTAATTAACGGCACCTGCCAACTTTTCCCATGCAGCATAAGGGCCATAGAAGCCTGCTGCTGGTATCTATCAGCCATTGAGCTGTAAGTGTAGCTTTGTAGTTTTTTGGTAAATTATGTCCCATTTTTGTGGTTTTGTTTTTGTTGATAGCGTAGGGCTCGCAAGACTGAGGAGCCTTGCCGTTGGCTTGCGAGCTTGCGTTACGTAGCTACTGTATCAACAAAAACCTCATAATTTGATATTTTTCCCCGCATGTTATCTTTTTGCCCAAAAATACTGGGAGCTTAGGTACAAGTATTTTGTGCAGTGCACCTTCTAAGTGCGGGCGGCTTGCACACAAAATTTTTTTTTTTTTTGTTTGTGGGTGATATAAGCTGATACCCAGCAAAGGTAGTATCTGTACAGATGGCGTTACCCTTTTGTATCGCTTTATCCATATGCAATTCTCATCAGGTATTGTTGCATTTTTAGCAGTCTTCCCATGTGTTATAATGTGGTTTTTTGCATGCTGGTGTGAATTGGTACCTAGAGCATTTTCTCATTAATTAACGGCACCTGCCATCTTTTCCCATGCAGCATAAGGGCCATAGAAGCCTGCTGCTGGTATCTATCAGCCATTGAGCTGTAAGTGTAGCTTTGGGAGTTTTTTTGGGAAATATGTCCCATTTTTGTGGTTTTGTTTTTTGTTGATAGCGTAGGGACTCGCAAGACAAGAGGAGGCCATTGCCGTTGGATTGCGAGCTTGCTTTACTGTAGCTTCTTTATCTACTTATACCTCTTAATTTGATTTTTTTCCCAGCATGGTATCTTTTTGCCCAAAAATACTGGGGAGCTTAGAGTACAAGTATTTTGTGCAGTGCACCTTCTAAGTGCTGGGCGGCTTGCCCACAAACTTTTTTTTTTTTTTTTTGTTTGTGGGTGATATAAGCTGATACCCAGCATGGTGTATCTGTACAGATGGCGTTACCCTCGGTATCGCTTTATCCATATGCAATTCTCATCAGGTATTGTTGCATTTTTAGCAGTCTTCCCATGTGTTATAATGTAGTTTTTGCATGCTGGTTTTGAATTGGTACCTAGAGCATTTGCTCATTAATTAAAGCACCTGCCATCTTTTCCCATGCAGCATAAGGGCCCTAGAAGCCTGCTGCTGGTATCTATCAGCCATTGAGCTGTAAGTGTAGCTTTGTAGTTTTTTTGGTAAATTATGTCCCATTTTTGTGGTTTTGTTTTTGTTGATAGCGTAGGGACTCGCAAGACATGAGGAGCCTTGCCGTTGGCTTGCGAGCTTGCGTTACTGTAGCTACTGTATCAACTAATACCTCATAATTTTATATTTTTCCCAGCATGTTATCTTTTTGCCCTAAAATACTGGGGAGCTTAGGGTACAAGTATTTTGTGCAGTGCACCTTCTAAGTGCTGGGCGGCTTGCCCACAAAAATTTTTTTTTTTTTTTTGTTTGTGGTGATATAAGCTGATACCAAGCATTGTGTAACTGTACAGATTTGGGGTTACCCTTGTATCGCTTTATCCATATGCAATTCTCATCAGGTATTGTTGCATTTTTTGCAGTCTTCCCATGTGTTATAATGTGGGTTTTTTGCATGCTGGTGTGAATTGGTACCCCAGAGCATTTGCTCATAATTAACCCGGGACCTGCCATCTTTTCCCATGCGCATAAGGGCCTAGAAGCCTGCTGCTGGTATCTATCAGCCATTGAGCTGTAAGTGTAGCTTTGTAGTTTTTTGGTAAATTATGTCCCATTTTTGTGGTTTTGTGTTCGAGTTTTTGATGGCTCACAACTATTTTATGTTCGACCACAAATACTATCTGCTACTTACAGGGGTCTCAATGGGGGCCAAATATTTCCCATCATTAGCAAATCTAAAGATGTCGTGGTGGGAGAAGCAGTACATATTTTCTATGGACAATCCTTTCTTGGGGCAGCTGGAGTGGTACGGCAGATACATAGATGACCTCCTCGTTATTTGGGGAGGGGATGTATCTGCCATGCCCTCCTTTGTGGGCTACATCAACAATAACCCATTCAATCTTAAATTTACTCATTCACAGAATGCGTGTTCAGTGGATTTTCTGGACTTACATCTAATGGGTATCCCCAATCAAATCATTTCAACAAAAACCTATAGAAAGAGTAGTGCAGGAAATACAATATTGCACTTTGACAGCTATCACACTAAATCCACCAAAAAATCTATCCCTACAGGAGAATTAATACGAGCCAAACGTAACTGTAGCTCTCAGAAAGATTATGAGTTTGAGTCCAAACAAATATGCACCAGATTGAGCAGTAGGGGTTATCCAAAACAAAGTGCGGTAGATAAAATCCAACATAAAGATAGACGGGATTTATTTACACAAAAAAACAAACGTCAATTAAAAAATAATATACCCATATTAGTATTAGATCACACTAAACAGTTTAATAGGATTAAAAATATTGTTCAAAAATACCTTCCAATTCTATATGAAGACAATGTGTTGGATGATATACTGTCAAAGGGTTGTAAAATTGTACCTCGACGAGCCAAAACCCTGGGTAGCTTACTCACATCCAATACATCTGTTTCTCACAAAAAATGCTCTACTTGGTTTAACTGTAAAGGGTTTTTAAGTGTGGATTAAGGCAGTGTCGTACGTGTTCCTTTGTGAGCCCCGGCAAGGAGTTTGAAAATATGTCAGGTGCCCAAAAATTTCCGATTAGACAATTTATTAATTGCAATACCCAAAAGGTCGTCTACTAAGCTTGGTGTACAGAATGCAATCTCCAATATATTGGTAGTACCACCAGAAAACTTAAGACCAGATTTTTAGAACATGTGAATGAAGTTACAAATTTATCGGAGAGGAATAAATCTGGCATTACGAGGCATTTTATACAAAAACATAACTCAGATTGTAGCATGTTAAAAGTAAGAGCAATAGAAAGAGTAAGCAGACCAATTAGAGGGGGTGACATTGTGCGACAACTACGCAAAAGAGAAGCACACTGGATTATTGTTTTAAATACAACCTCACCGCAAGGTCTTAATATTAGAAGGGAATCATTATGTTACTATTGAGTTAGATAATTATATTATATGTTATATACATAATAACCTCTTAAATCTGTACACTTTTGCTCTTCTGCTCTTTTACCAAGTATCTGTCTTTGTGTTTATTAGCCTGTTCGCCTAGATGCTGGTGCGCACGCGCGGCGGTGTTTTCCATACCAGGCAGCGCCTCATTGCAGTCACTGCGCATGTCCGGAATTACGTCTTCGGGCTTCCAGGACGCGATCTCCATGGTACACGCCGGACAACTCACGGCAGTGTGCGCACCCCTCTCCGTGATAACAGGTAATTTACATCTTTAATCAATGTGTAACAAGTCTTGTTCTTATATATAGGATACTTTTAGATGTCTTTGGTAGTGCTATGACTAAGGGCGCACTCTAAGCCCGAAACGGGTCTGCATGTACTAGCTCCACATGTCGGGGACTACTGCTACCTATGCTGATCACTTATGCACATGCATATCTTTTTGATTTTATGTTTGCCATTTTTCAATAAACCTTGGAGGTTTTTTAACTCTAAAATTGGATCGTGCGGGACCCTCAATACCTTTTTTTTCTGTAACTTAGTGTGCCCTCGGGTATAGTTAGGCCTGTTTTTGTGTAAAATTATTTGCTCAGCCAAGCGGGTTTTGTTTTATATTTTGTGTTTAATTTAAAGGGCCCGGGTTCCTGCTTTGTTTGCCATTTAAAAAAACCCAGGCACAGCCTGGCCCCTTGAATTTTAAAGAAAGTGTGTCACTTTCCTGTCTGTGGAACCCCACCCTTTCCCTCCCCAAACTTTTAAATTTGATCCCTAACTTTAAAATTATTTTATAAAAATATATATAAAAATTAAATTTTATTTTATTATATATTTTTTATTTATTTACCCAAATGGTTTTCTAAATTATAAGAAAACCAACACCTTTTTAAAGCAGCAACAGTCCTGGGCACTTGTAGGTGGGTAAAAGCTCCCAAAGGGAAAACTACATGTCCCGGCATGCAGATTCATGCCCCCCAAAACGTACTCTAGACAAAGCTAAGGGGTATTTTTTTACCAAAAACATGATTATTTTCCCACCCCCCCTTTTTGTTTTTAAAACCCATTTTACTAATCCAATTAATTCCGTAAAAGGGTTTGGAAGGGGCAATGATGTAATTCCAAAAATACATATAATCCTTTTGACATGACCCACTAGACCTGCCCAAGAATAAAGCCCCCCCGGGCCCGAAACCCCTGCTTTCGTTAAAATTTTTTGGGGCAAAAAAAAAGAAACATTTTTCCCCAAAATTTTTTTAAAGATTAAAATTTAAATGAAAAAACCCTACAAAACCACCAGGGGCCTATTCAAAAGGGGCCGATCCCCCCCTTCCTCAAAAACCCCAGGCCCCTCTGTCTTGAGTTTTCGGGAAAGCAGGTCCCCAGTAAAAAGGGGCAAATCCCATTTTCCCTGGGACTGCCCCGGGTCCTTTTAAAATATTTGCAAATCCTCAGTAAAATTAAACCCCCAGTTTAAGCCCTTTAAGGGGTCAGAAAAGAAACTTTCCTCTTGTCCGCTAATCAGTTATGGGTCTAAGACCGTGATTTAAAACATAGGCGCACGATAAACACCCACTTTTCCCCCCTATACCAGGCTTAAACTGGAAAAAGCTGGCCTGCCGCTTGTCAGGGAAAAGGGGAGACGGGTGATTTTTTTTTTTTTCTTTTTTTAACCCAAAGGGCCATCCATCCAAACTAGTTGGGCCAAACAAAACCTACCTAGGGGGGCCCCTATTCTTTAAAAAAAACTGTCCCCTTTACTTACTGACCTCCAACTGGAGCCATCTCCCTTTCCAAAACTTAGGCCCCAAACCTACCCCCCTACCAAAATAATTTGTCCCTACCAAACCTGAGACCTCCCAATTTACCTCCCCGGGGCCCCTATCTACCCACCAAATTTGGGAATTACCAAACCAAACCCTACCCCCCCCCCCTTGGGGCCTACCTTCCTAACTGGACCTATCCCCCTGCCTAAAAACCCCTATCTCCCTTTTTAATTTTGGGTTTTACCTACCCCCAAACCTTTAACCCGGGAACCAAACCAAAATGGGACCTATCTCCCAAACCTTTAACGGGGGGCCTACCTATCGGGGACCCCTTACCTCCCCTTTGTGAGGCCTCCCAAAACCCCTACCTACCTGGGGCCTTTTTACCCTATTAAAATGGGGGCCCACAAACCCTACCGGGGGCCCCTACCAAAAACCAAATTTTGGGAAACTTTGCTTATTACTTACCTTTTTAATATGTTTACTAAGGTAACGGGCCAAAGCTGTACACGTTCCAGGGGGTTGGGTTCTCTGTTCCTCCCCCCCCCCCCTCTAGGGGGGCTGTCTTCTAAGCTATAAACCGGAAACCCACTGTCCCCCCAAAAGGGAAAATTTTGTCCAAAATGTGGGGGGGTTTTGGAAAAGTGAGGATACTAAGATTTTTTTTATGCAAATTTTTGCAGGACGATTGGTGCCCAGATGTATCAAGGAAAATGTGGGCCCGGGTTTTGGCTGAAAGTTTAAAAAAGTGAACTCCCTCATCAGAGAAGATGTCTTTCAGTGAGTCACGGGAAATGTAACTGCACATACGCCACTTATATTTTCTGCAGGGGCCTGTGTACACGGGAACCACTCAGGGCCCCCAAATGGGGGGGTAAAAACCAGTACCCCCCGTCCCGGGGCCCCGGGCCGAATTTTAAGAAAAGGGGGGGGCCCCGCCGCCGCGGCAGGTACCCCCCCCCTTGCTTCATTAAAAGGGTTTAAAAGAGAAGGGGGCCGCAGGCCTTTTCCCTTCCCTACCATGATTTAATCCCCCAAAATTTGGGCCACCCCCCGGGGCTGCAGAGGGGGGAGGCGGGGGCCTGGCGAACTAAGGTGGAAAAGGAGGGGCCCAAAGCGCTATTGAGGGAAAGGGGGCCAGGCGCTGGAGTCACGGGGCCCCAACCTTTTGGGGATCTCTTGTCTTTAAACTGTGATTTAAAATTATTTCCCTTCAACGAAAGCACCGTGGGGCCCCTCCTCCTTCCCCCGGGGGCCTTTGGGCGGGAAAGGGTTGATCTTTTTAAACAGTGAGGCCCGCCCAGGGCCGGGGGAAAGGAGGGGGGGCCCCCCGGGCCCTTCTGCGTCTGAAGAAGTAAGTTAAGTCAAAATTTAAAATGACAAAAAACGGGGGGGGGGGAAAAAAATGGTGCGCAGCGTTTTTTCGTAGCCCCGGGGCCTCCCCCCCTCAATAGCGTGGACCCCCCCTCTCCACCTTAGTTGCGCCGGGGCCCCTCACTCCCCCTCTGAGCCCCCGGGGGGCCATTTTTACCAGCCCTTTTGGGGGCCCCCAAAAGGGCCCCCTGTAGTTTTGTGGGGCCCCCAAAAAGGGCCCCCTGTATTTTTTGTGGGGCCCCCATAACCCCCTTTAGTTTGGGGGGGGCCCTCATAAGGCCCCTGTAGTTTGGGGGGGGGGCCCCATTCAAGGCCCAAAATGTTTTTGGGCCCCCCTGAAGGTTGTGGGGTCCCCTTTAAAAGGCCCATAAATTTTTGGGGGGCCCCTTTTGACGGTTTGGGGGGGCCCCCCTTTCAACCCCCCTAAAAAGTTATGAGGCCCCAAAAAACTACAGGGCCTTTGGGGGGCCCCAACTATTTTAAAAGGGGGATTTAGGGGGGGCCCCCACAATATACGGGGGCCTTATGGGGGCCCCCAAAAGGACGGGGAAAGTGGCCCGTGCCAACTGGCCCCTGTTTATTTGGGGCCCCAAAAGGGCCCCCCTGTAGCTTGTGGGGCCCCCAAAAAGGGCCCATGTAGTTTAGGGGGCCCCCCAAAAGGGGCCCCCGTAGTTTGGGGGGCCCCCAAAAGGCCCCTTTGAATTTTTGGGGGGCCCCCCAAAAAGGCCCCTGAAATTTTGGGGGGGCCCCCCAAAAGGGCCCCTTGTTTTTGGGGCCCCAAAAAGGCCCCCTGAATTTTGGGGGGCCCCCCATAACCCCCCAAAAAATTTTTTGGGGGCCCCCCCCAAAAAACCCCCCCCTCCCCTAAAGGTTGGGGGGCCCCCAAAAACCCTCTGAAGGTTGGGGGGCCCCCAAAAAAGGCCCCCTCTGAAGGTTGGGGGGCCCCCTTTATGGCCCCCCCTTAAAAGGTTGTGGGGCCCCCAAAACCCCCCCTTGCTGTTTTTGGGGGCCCCTTAAAGGGCCCCTAAAAGGTTGGGGGCCCCCCGGGTCAAGGGCCCCTGAATTTTTGTGGGGCCCCCGCCCCAGGGTCCCGGGAAAATTTTTTTGTCCCCCTGTTAAAATTTTCCCCCTTTTTTGTGACCCCCACTCGAGTTCTCCTTTTTACAAAACGGGGACCTCCTCCCTGGCTACCTACCTACGGGGAAACCCCCTCTTTTACTTACCTAGGGGGGCCCCTTTAAAACAAACTCCCAAGGGCACCAAAAGGGGGTAATTAAAAACTTTTTGGGGGAAAATATGGATGGGGATTTTTGTTCAAAAGGGAATTTTTTACAGATGGGATTGGATTTTCCCCCCCAAAGGGTTGTTTGTGTTGTAAATTTTGGGGTGGTGTTGGGGGAAGTCCTCATGGTGCCCAGGGCCCCGAATGGAGAAAAAAGGGGGAAAAGGGGAACCGACTTATCGACGACGTCCCCTGTGGGTCACTAAATGAAAACCTGTACTGGGGTGCACTTGTATAAAAACCCAATTATGATGAAAACTTTCTGGGTGTAAACTTTCTTTGTTGCCCCATAGAAACCAATCAAGCCCCCTTTTAGTCCTTTTGAAAAAATGAAAGGGGGCCTCTGATTGGTTGCTATGATAAAGAAAAAGTCTTACCCCAAGGGACAGTTTTCATACCTGTCCCTTAATTAAAAAGGTCATTGAAGGGGGGTAAAATTGGTTTTAAATTGTGATGGATTATATTAAAGTAACATATTGTGGAATTATTCTGCATTTTTGGGAAGTTATTTTGGTGATGATGTGGCGGTATTATTTGGTCTTTTATTTTTGTGGTTTTTTTGGGTAAAATGGCCTTAGTATGTGGTTTTGGCGGAAACCCATCATGGGTAAATATTATTAAACCAAAAGTAGGGGATATGGGGCCCTTTCCTTGGGGGGGGTTTTTTCCTTTGTATATTGTTGGGTTTTATTGGACGGGGTTATTGGTTTGGTCAGTAACATAGTGGGGGGAAACACTTTTTGTCTTCCCAGGTTTTTTCGGGGCCCTTGTAAAACGAACTCATTACTGCAATAAACCCAAAGACAATGGTACAATTGTTTTTTTTTTTTGGATTTGGTTTATTGGCGGGTTGGGGGCGTGGTTTTTTAGGGGGGGAGCGATGGGTTGCCCGGGGGGGGGGTTTAACTGGGGTGGGTTAACAGTGGGGGGGTTAGGGGGGGCCCCAGCTTTTTTTTGCTTAGGGGGCCCTAAAATTTTCCCTGACGGCAACCCTGAAACCCCCCCAAAATAGGGTTTAAAACGTATTGGCAGAAATTATTGTTTCCTTTCATACTGATCTTTATTCAGTAAAAAATTCTAGGGGAAAATTTTTTTCCCAGTAAAAGGGTTAAAAGGGGGTTTTTTTCTGGCAGAAATAATCGGTTTCCTTTAAATGTTTATCGTTACTGGTAATTTAAAACCCTTTGTTTAAAAGTGGGATTGGGTTTGGAAGCGTATGATGGGGAAAATTTTAAAGTGAGGTATTTGCCCATTATCTTGCAACGGCTTACTTTTTTCTAAAAAAAGGTTAAATTTTTGGGGGGTTTTGGGGGAAAATTTGCGGGGGGGGGAAACGATTTTTCCCAAAAAAGTTTGTTTTTGGGGCCCCCAGGTGTTAGTAAACGAAGTTTGTTTAATTCCAATGTTAACCCTTTGTCTGCCCCTGCTTAAACCGCACCAACATCGGGGTTCCCTCCCTACAACACCACAACCCCCTACAAAATGGGGGAGGACCACCATCACCATGGAGTGCACCCTGGGGGTCGATAACATCCACATCAACCCAAAACGAAAACCCCCCCAACAAACTCGCTGGGGCCCCAAAAAAAAGGTAGGTGAGGTTTTGGCGAGTGGCAGCCACTGTGACGTGTGTGAGAAAACATGGCTTAGTGCTCGCCACTACCACTCCCATCATCTCCGCTGCTCGACCCCGTGGCTCAACACACAGGCTTCTCTAGTTGCTCCCCAGTACAGAACCTATCTTGATCAAAACCTGGGGACTGCCTGTGTTATTACAAAAATAATAATAATTATTATAATGTAAAATTACTTATGATCATGTATGAAATGCATATTAAAGTTTGTTTTCATATTTACATACATAATACATGTTTACTTGATCATGTCTGTACTTTAAAAAGATATTCCCCTTTAATGTAGAAATAGTACCCCTTCCACAGGATATGTCATAAATGTCTGATAACGAGAAAGCTCAGCTGTACTAGGAAGTCCCACAGAAG
Organism: Phyllomedusa bahiana; assembly: GCA_025379985.1. Lineage (NCBI taxonomy): Eukaryota > Metazoa > Chordata > Amphibia > Anura > Hylidae > Phyllomedusa > Phyllomedusa bahiana. The sequence goes on along the minus strand of JAODAL010005167.1, from coordinate 32,997 downwards.
AAAATGGAGGGAGCTAGGCATGCAGCACCACCTCTTTGTTCTGTGCAGCAGCGGCACACACAAGTATAGATGGTGGGATCCTAAATCTCTAGAAAGAATGTCTAAGATGCTAATTATTGATGTTTATTACTGTAAAAGTAAATTAAGGATCAGTAAAATATTATAAAAATTACCTATTAGTGGTGTTCCAGTGGGAGGCGATTGTTCTGATACAACAATAAGGAAAACAGAATATCCTAGAAGGAGGGTGACCTTGAAAGATATTCTCTCTCCACATTCTGGGGGTATGAAAAATCCAGCCAAATTTATAATCATCAGCAACACGCTTGGCAGAATCACATTCACCATATGAAACACAGGATTTCTTTTGATTATTATCTGAAAAGGAACCAGCAAAAAAATTAAAATACCAAAATCACAGATTCAAACAGTAGAATTTTTTTTAACCCTAAAAATAACCGAGTATCTTAAGACTGAAGTGAGTTTCACAGGTTTCATTCAATACCATATCTGCTCCAAATATATTTATTTTCAAGATAGACTTTATAGAGGGAAAAAAGTCATAGGACTTACTGCCCTTATTGCATCTCTAAACCATTTGCAGACAGCCCAATGACTTAAAACATCCTAGTGGTCTGCTAGTGATTCTGCAAAGATGTTCCCAAAACATCCTTACAAAGTCAGCAGCTGAATGAAAACTCAACATCTGTACTGTGGGATAGCTGGCTGTTAGTGACAGCCACACTCTCCAAGAAGGCAGGGATAATTTTTTTTGTCCCTCCCCGTCACTGTGTGAAAACCGGGGCCTTTTAAAAAATTCTAGTTGTGAAACGGTCTTTGATAAACATTTCCCAAATGATAACTATGTCCCTGCATTTGCGCAATCACCTTTTTTAAAGCGAATTTTTTTTCTATGCAAAATAACGACCCAGATTTTTGGGGGATTTTTTATTTTCCGAGCATTTTTCCACTGATTTAATGCGCCTAAAAACTTTTAAAATGCGCGTTAAATTCAATGTAAAAACCGAACATTTACTCAAACGAACATTTTAAAATGGTGGTTGGGCTCCATTCTAAAAAAAAGTGATGATGACTGAACTTAATTTTTCCTGAAAGGTTCAATCAACACTAGAAGAAAAGGAGAATTTTTGGTTTTGCAACAGTAAAAAAATGGAAAAAATACAAAATGACTTCAATGAGACAAAAGGGGCCCCCATGCAAAATTCACTTAGGGGGTTTATCCTTGATCATAGGAAGGTGAAAGATCGCCTAAACTACAGGGGGGGAATTTGGGTTAATGATCTGAAGGCTTTTGGGACAAGTCAACAAAAAAACCCATTGGTAACACTTTCCCCGCCGAAATGATTTAAAAATCCCAAAAGGTCCTCCTGCTCAAGAACACATGTGCGGGGCCTTCTGAATTTGCCAATGAACACCGGATGATTCTGGAGTAATTGGAAGAAGACTGTGATCAGTAAAAAAAAAAAAATTGGCTCTTTGGCATTAACTAAAATCACCGTTTTGGGAAAGGGAGAAATGTGCCTATACCCAAATAATATTTTTTAAAACCCAAATTGGGAACGAAATATTAGAAGAAGGAGTAGTATTAGGGTTATTGAACACCACACAAATGAAACAATTAAAAGTGGATTTTCCTATGGTACCAATTTTCCATGCCCTTCCTAAGACAAATAAGGAAAAATTTCCTCCACAATTGAGACCTATTATCTCAGGCATAGGGTCTATGTTCGAAAGATTAGGTATATGGCTAGATAAGCATGTGCAGCCTTTGGTTTCTAGGTTTCCCAGTTATATACAGTTTTCCAGTGTTTTTTTGAAAATATGGAAAAAATAAAATGGGAAAGAAATTATCTGTGGATTTGTTGTGCCATTTTGGTTGCATATACTGTAATTCCACTGACAAAGCGCTATAGTTTTGGAATTTTCTTTTAACGGTATACTATTTTAGAGTAAATTTTAAAACATTTTAAATAATTCATTAACATCATTTTTAAACAAATCATAATTTTTTCAGTTTTGATAACGACTTTTACCTGCAAGTACAGGGTTGCCCAATGGGTGTCTGTTTTTCTCCATCATTGGCAAACTTATATGTTGCATGGTGGGAAGAGAAATATGTCTATATCGATTGTAATCCTTTCTGTCAGCGGATATTCTGGAGGGAAGTACATAGACGTTTTCCCTTTTTTTTTTGGATGAACCGTATCTTCCGTTCGGTTTTTCATTGCTTACTTGAATGACAACACAGATAATTTTTCTTTCACACATCAATGCCATTCTAGTGAGATTTCTTTTTTGGATTTATCGTTGAAAAAAGTAAAACATAATGGTAAAAATACCATTTACAGAAAGTCAGTTTTTCAGGCAATTTTCCTGGTTTACGCAAAAAGTTGTCACCCAACACATGGATTCAAAATTTACCTAAGGGGGGAATTTATCAGGGCCAGGGTATATTTAACGTTAGAAACGAAAAAAAAAAAAAAAAAATTTTCTCAAAAAAGTTTTTAAAAAAATAAGGGTTTTTATCACTGATCTATTCGCAAACCTCAATTGGTGGATAGAAGAGATCGAACTACACTTCTAGATTCAGTTAAACGTAAGAAAGAAAATGATAAAAGTGTTTATTTCACCACACAATACAGTTCCCAATATCCTCAGGTTATCAAAATAATTAAAACATTTTTACCTACGCTATATTTTTGATCCCATTTTTTGAAATCCTTTTTTTACAAAGGGCTGAAAATTTTGGTAGCGAAAAAAATTCAGACATAGGAAATATAATTTCGGGCCTTAGCATATACTAATCGTGCAGTGAATCCAGCATTGGCAAATTGGATTAAAACAAAAAGTAGTTTTAAATGTGGTCAAAAGCGATGTGGCACTTGCCAATATATGCATAAATCATTCAGCTTTAAATCGGTGGTAACTAACAAAGAATATAAAATAAGGGATCAGGTAAATTGTCGTACTCATCATGTAGTCTACATGATTTTTTTTTAATACATGTAACCCCAGATTTAGGGGTTACATCAAGGGTTTTCTACCCCCCTTTAGGGAAACAGTGTAAAGACATTTTCACATTTTGTCTTAGATCCCCTTTTGGAGGCCTCACGACACAGAGATAACATGAGGGACAGTTTGGAAACTTACGTGTATTTAAACTGGAGAAAAGTTAAAAAACCTATAAGAGGAGGGGATTGGTTGAAACATCTGAGAGATAGAGAAGCCTTTTGGATCCCACTTTAAACACAAGGTATCCACTAGGTTTAAAAATATAAAAAATGACTAATGTACATTTATTAGGTGTTTTTTTGGGTTTTTTTTAAAAAAATTCTTTTGTTAAAATTGTTGTCCCCCCTCTTTTTTCCCTTCCTAAATTGCTGGGTTTTTCCCTTTTTTTTACTTCTTAAACAATTGTTTTGTGTATATATTGTGTTGAGTTCTCTTAGCAAAGGCAAACTAGGAGTTAATCTTCAGGTGTTCTCGTGATGTTAATTATATATAAGCACGTCACCCTTTTTACATGCACTATGCTTTCGTTTTAAAGTCCAAGGCAAACTTAAAAAAAGGGAAAAATGCGGGGTTGGATCGTTTTTGGCTTGATTTTAACTTTTTGATAAGTTTTTTTGGATTACTCAATAAATGTTTTTTTGGGAAATTTTAAAAGAAATCTGGAACAACATTTCTTTTTTCCCATGACTCAAAGAACACCCTCCCCACAGCAAGCAGTGGTGGAAACATTTTGGGGCAGATTTACAAAGCATTGGGGTTTCCATTTGCACCAGAAACCAGCTTTTCGCCACATTTACTATTGTTTTAGACAGTTTTAGAAGCTTCTGCGCCCGTCCTACAAAAAACGGGTGGCCTTGTAAAAGGGGGGTGGGGTTTCGCGGGAAAGGGGCATGTCTTTAAATGGGGACTGGGGGTAAAGTAAACAAATTTAAATTTTTACAGATTAGACAACAGTTCTAACCCGCACCAATTTATCAACACTATGATAAATTGGGGGCATTATAAAAGTCGTCTAACTTTAACACTGTCTAAAAGTAAGACCTGTTGATAAATCTGCCCCATTATGTTTTGGGGGGGCTTCTCTGCAAAGGCACAGGACTACTTTACCACATCAAGGAGAATGGATTAGTCAGACCGTAAAATCCTGGGGATAACCTCCTTTTCCTCTGCCGGACATTAAAAAGGGGTTTTGGGTGGGTCCTTTCCCGCAAGACTGTGACCCAAAACATACAGCCCAAAGGGCCACAAGGGGTGCTCAAAGAAGCACATTAAGGTAAAGTAGGGCCCAGTCTCCCAACCTTAATCCCAATAGAAAACTTATGGGGGGAGTTAAGTCTGAGTTGTCAAGCAACACCTCAAATCTTTTTGATTTAGAGACGATCCAAAGAGGGGTGGAAAAAATTCCCCCGAATGTGCCAAAAAACCTCATTCAAATAAAAAAACTCTGACTGCGTGCTTGGGCCAACAGGGTTTTGCCACAAAAATCTTAAGCCCTTTTTGCCAAAAGGGATCAAAATTTATCCCTTTCTGCAAAATACAAATAATTTTAAAATTTATAAAATTTGATTTTCTGGATTTTTATTTTGATTACTATCTCCAATGTTAATATTTAAACCTACCCTTAAAATTATAGACTGTTTAAAAATAAACTCCCCAACAAGCGGCAGATGGGGTTCTACCGGCACTGGGGGTGCGATATACGCGCAGGGGGATGCAGGACAATGCCAACTGCGTGGTGATGCACGGGCATTTAGTATGTCTAAGGTCTAGAACCTTAGACCTATTAGACCAACTAGTGGAACAGGGCACCGATGTCGCTCTGCTGAGGGACCACACAAAAAAAAAAGGGCCCTTGAGCAAGACAAGGGCCCAGTCACATAGGCCCCTGAGGTGCCGACGGTGCCTGTAACTACGGCAGTGGCTACGTCATTGTGCCTGTGTACAACTGGTATCTACCCCCATATGGTCACTAAATGGTGGTAATATTAACTGTATTATAATGGTTTATATTCAGTAACGGTGTAATAGTATGGTGTATTATTCAGTCACTGTGCAGTGGTGATATTTTCATGAGTGGGGTATTTTTCACCATGATGTGATAATGAAATATGGTGGAATAACTCAGACAAAATTTTGTAGTGATATGTGGTCATGTTATTTGGTCCTAGTGGGATTATTGGTGATATTAGCCTTGGGATTCTGGTTTTATGTAGCAGTGTTATTCTGTAATCGTATGACTAATAATTGGTAGTTTTATACATAGAACTTTTTTACAACTTTTTTGTTTTTCAGGCACTGGTTAAGGGTGATGCAATGTCTCACAGTGTGGCGCAACATGGGAGAAGAAATTACTTCACCCCGTCCTGAGTGCAATTTAGCCCAGGAATGGCCTTAACAGTCAATGTAGTGTTAGCGATTTCGTTGGCTATCGAGATCGAGCGATAGTCGATAGTCGGCCCTATCGAAAGGTTTTTTTGATAGTGAGCATCGATTAGAGCGATTACCCTTTAAAAAAATGGGGAAGGGAAAAAAAACCCTTTATTATTACACCCAAACAAGGGTGGAGAAGTGAAATTAACATCCCCAACATCAAATGGGTACCCTGCTACATTTAAGCAACACACTTAGGTTATAAAAGTAAAAGAACCTTTCAATTCCCTTGGTGAATATAGAAAATTGCTGTTTTAAGATTTACGTGGATGCTGCGTCAATAACAATGGGGGTGCAAAAGTAAAAAAACAGAAACTGTTATTTTTGTAAATAACGGATTTTTTGCACCTTTTAATTCACCTTGGTAAATATAGAATTGCTGTTTTAAGATTTAGTGGATCGCGTAAATGAACAAAGCTGGGTGGCAAAATAAAAAAAAAACACTAACTGTTATGTTTTGATAAAAGGTTTTTTTTTTGCCCCTTTCAATTCACCTTTGGGGTGATATAAAATTTGCTGTTTTAAGATTTCGGGAGCTGGTCAATGAAAAAAGTGGGTGCGAAAAAGTCAAAAAACACGAAACTTTTATGTTTTCGAATAAAACTTTTTTTTTGCACCAACACCTGGGGTACTAAAATTGCTGTTTTAAGTTTTCCGGGAGGGGTAATAAAAATCGGGTGTGAAAAATAAAAAAACCCACGTAACTGTTATGTTTTGGTTAAAAAACGGTATTTTTTGACCTTTAATTCAGGGTGAATATAGAATTTTTTTAAAATTTATAAATGTTTCTTTTAACAATGGGGTCCAAAAAAAAAAACGGGGTAAACTTTATTTTTTATATAAACGTTTTTTGGGCCCCCCCCTGTCTGATAAAAGATTGCTATTTAATTTTTAAAAAATAATCTTAAAACCTAATTAACAAATTGGAAAGGGTCACAGCAAAATAGAGGTTTCTCTGTGGAAATAGAATAATTTCGCTGAGCTGTTTGGCCACAGCAGACGCAGGTCCTATCCCATGAACCTGAAGACACGAGGGTGAAACGGGAAAAGCGTTCTTTTAAAACGAGGTCATGTGATTTTTTTTTCCCGCCAAAAGCAACCATACACATCCCAGTTTTCTCGCACAACATCTCACCCCGCTCTATTCTGTAACGATTTGCTGGCCCCCAAAATTACAGGAAGCGCCCAAAAAGGCCGATCTTTAAAAGGATAAAGCTCAATTTTAACCTTAATTATCGCATGATCTGGAATTTCATCACCATAAAAACCTTACCGATTTCAACTTTGTCGATAAAAATCGCTCAACACTAGTCATATGCATTAATCCTGAGGGTTCCATGGGCTCCTACTCTGAGCTTAGTTCCTTCCATAGATTTTCTATTGGATTCAACTGGCTGGGCCATTCTAGCAGCTTTCTTTTCTTTCTCTGAAACCAATTGAGAGTTTTCCTTCACTTGTGTTTGGGATTATTGTCGCTGAAATGTCCACGCTCGTTTCATCTACATCATCGTGATAGATGTCAGCAGTTTTTTATCAAGAATGTCTTGGCACATTTGTCCATTCATCCTTTCTTCAATTATATGAAATTTGCCAGTGCCGTATGCTAACAACTAGTGCCACACCATGATGTCCCATCACTGTCACTTCACTGTTGGTACCATGTTTTTGGGGTGACATGTACTGCTTTTTAGCCTCCAAACATAGTGTGTATTATGGCATCCAAAGAGCTCAATTTTCTTCTCATCTGACCAGACTATGTTATCCCAGCATTTCACATGTTTGTCTTAATGCTGTTGAACAAACTTTAAATGTTCCTTAATCACGTTTTGTTCAGCAATGGAGTATTGTGTGGTGAGCGTGCATTCAAGCCATGGAGGTTGAGTGCATTACTTATTGTTATACCTGTTGATTCCAGGTCTTTCTGTAACTCTCAAAAGGGGGTCCTTTAACTTTTCTGATAATTCTTTTCACTCCTCTGTCTGAAATCTTGAGAGGAGCATCTGGTCTTAGCCAGTTTATGGTGAAATGATGTTCTTTCCACTTCTGGATTGTTACCCCAACAGTGCTTACTGGAGCCTTCAGTAGTTTAGAATTTCTTCTGTAACCAATGACATCAATATATTTTGTAACAATAAGGTTGCAAAAATTTTGAGACAGCTCCCTAGTTTTACCCATCATGAGATGTTTCTTATATGGCAGCTTGGTAATGAGATACCTTTTTATAGGCCATCAGTTTAATCAGCTGATATTATTGTTCACTAAGTGGCAGATTTCTTTTTAATTACTGATAGAGTTCAGCTGGTGTCATGACTTTCCATGACTTTTTGCACGTTTTTTCTTCTTGTATTCAATACTTTTTCCCTGTGTCATTTCTCATTATTATACATAACTTAATTTGTGGACATCTATGAATTGATTTTTTAACCTGTGTGGATTAGATGGGTTTTTACTGATACCTGGTGAGAATTGTATGTCACTAGCACCTTTATAAATATATTTACTTACAAAATTGGTGAAGTATTCAATACTTATTTCACCAGCTGTATGTACCATAAAAAAAATTGTGTTCAATGATATAAAAGAAAACTTTGTCACTAAAAGTAAAGCTTCATCTATAGTAATCTGTGCACCACTATAGAATGCATCATCAGTCAGTACAGTTTGAAGCTTCAAGAGCAAAGTTGCAAATCTGTAACATGGTCCGTAACCTACCTTGCTTTAATTATAATACTGGTGTCTTTTTGTGGCAGAGAGGCTTTTGAAGAGACCCTTATATTTACAACTGTGCTCAATGGCCATGTCACAGCATTAATCAATACCACAAAGAAAGAAAATTGTCATAGATGAAGCACCTGACTGCATTATTGGCCATAATATTCAAGATCAAGAGGCATGATGAGTTGAGAAACACAACTATGGCTACTGGCATGTATAATGATAAACTAAATGTACAGCATTTTAATAATTAGTAAGAATTCCTGAAAATATGGTTTTTTTTTGTATGTGTAAAGATAAAAAAAATAAAAAATGCAAACATAAAAAAGCAGTTTTTCACATTTTTTTGGTTAAATAATCTGTTGGATTGATTCTTCAGGGTATTACAGTCATGTGGATACCTAGTAAATGTATTATTTTGCTCTTATGTAATATATGTACATTAAAGTGCTTTACAATGTAATAGATTATAACTATTTTTTGAAGACCTCTCTATATTATAATTCATTTAGAATAATGTTTTTTATCCCATTAAGGGTTTACTGTGTTATAACTTTATTTTTACTCCAGTATACTTATTGACTGTCTCACGCCAACACAGCGGGAAAATATTGATACAGGGAATGAGCACGTAGAGTCATTATGGGTAGATAAACTGTACATGGGGGTAATAATAATAAAATTCTACTCGGGGTCTGCAATAGGCCCCCAAATATAACAGATGCCATGGAAGATGTACTCCTCAAACAAATAGATGAGGCAGCTAATCATAATGAGGTTGTTATTATGGGCGACTTTAACTACCCAGATATAAATTGGGAATTTAAAACCTGTGGCTCTAATAAAGGAAATAGGTTTTTGTCAATAACTAAAGATAATTACCTTTCCCAACTGGTGCAGGAGCTAAAAAAAACTATAAACACTTATGCACCCAAAATGCACAATACACCCCCTAGATGAGATCCAGGAGCCGTGTTGAATCCAAAATGGGGCAACTTCTGAAATGTTTTACCTGCTCTGGTACTTTGGGGGCTTTGCAGATACGACATGCCCCCACAAAAATCTGCATTCCAAAAGCCAAATAACACACTCTCCATGCTCCCAAAGAGAAATGTACACCCACGTATAGGGTATTGCCAAACTTCAAATAAATTGCATAACAAAATATGGGGTGATTTTTTTATTTTCCTTGTAAAAATTAAACATTTTCAGCTAAAATTGCAGATTGTTGGAAAAAAATAATTTTTTTCATTTTCACCGCCTAACGCTAAAAAAATTAGTGAAACACCCCTAGATATATTACTTAAGGGGTGTAGTTTCCAATATGAGGTCTTTTTAGGGGGAATTCATTAAGTTTAGCACTTTAGAGTGTTTGCAAATCTGAAATGGTGCCTGAAGAAAATCGTAATAAAAATGAGACCCCAAAGTCTGGTAGTTGCTCCTCCTTTTCTGAGGCTTGTGGTTGAGCCAAATAGTGGACTAGAGTGACATATGCGGTATCTCTAAAAATGGCAGAATCTGGGGAATCGATGTTGAGCTGCATTTCCTTGGTCACATCTAACGTGCCAGCGAATAATGAATGAAAATTGAAAATCTGCAAAAAAGTGAAATTTCACCTCTACTTTGCTTTAATTTCTGTGAAAACCTGATGGGTTAATAAACTTCCTAAACATTGTTTTAAATAATTTAATTTGTGCAGTTTCTTAGGTAGAGTCATTCATGGGGATATCTAATATACAGGCCCCTCAAAACCACGTCAGAACTGGTCTGGTCTCTAAAAAAAAATCTATGTTGCAAATTTTCATGAAAATGTGAAAAAATACTTCTAAATTTCTAAGCCCCCTAATGTCATAGAAAAAATGATGCCAACCTACAGTAGATGATAGTTATAAACCATTTTGAGTGGAATAACTATGTGTTATACACAGAAATTTTGAAGCTTGAAAATGGCAAATTTTTCCAAATGTTCACAATATTTTGATATTTTTCACAAATAAACAAGGATTGTATGGATCAACATTTCTTACTAACTTAAAGCACAATGTGTCACTAGAAAAAAACGAATCATATGAATAGGTTAAAGGTAAAAAATAGGTCAAAAAGTTATTCTTACATAAAGTGTCACATGTCAGATTTAAAAAATGGGGCTCTGTCAGGAAGGCCAAAACTGTCTGCGACAGTAAGAGGTTAATAATGTTGCATGCAATCAAAGGCTAAATTGCCAATGTCTGAGCCTTCTCCAATCCCAGCCATGCTCAGGAGTAGTGAGGCGCTTTAGATTCGAGTCAGGTCAAAGCAGCCTGACCCAAATTTTGCCAGGTATTTAGGGAAAAATCGTGTAACCAATCAGCAGCCTACAACATTGAATGATGTACTTCCTATTACCTGCTTGAAAAAAGGCTTCTGATTGATCACACAATTTCCAACGATCACCATTAAAATTTAGATCAGGTTGAACCACCTTGACCCAAATCTGAGGTGTGACTCTAACCAGAAAGCTGCTTTAAGAAATAAAGCTATGAGTAACAGCTTGTTCATAGAGCTGTAGAGAACAAACTTCAAACCCCCCTCTACCGCAGTATTGTGAAAAGACATTGGCAAAAGACATTGCTGCTGACTGTGGACCTACACTGTCACAAGACATTGAGCTGTCATTAACGGGTTAATTGTAATTCATAAATACAAACTTAAAAAATTTAACTTACATGGAATAAAACATTCCCAAAGGTCTGATCCAAATAGTCAAAAACACTGTTTTTGGGAGCTACTTTGAGAATATCCCAGTCACCATGATTCACATATTCACTTGTGAAGCTCTTTTTCTTGCTATTTGGGAGTGCAAAGAATATACGAATATCTTGTGCTAAAATAAGAAAGTAAAAAAATGTTTAGATTCTGTGGAAGCAAGCAAGAATCCAAAACTGACGGAAATTTATTTCATGCCAACTGCATTATCTTTCTCCCATGTATTAAATAGTATTTCTCTATAACAAGACCTGTATGCAACTGTTATGGATATTAAATTCTTCCAAAGATCTTCTCATAGTCGCTATAGAATAAATGGGATTAAAAGTTTGCAAGTTTTTCAATGTGGACAAGATGGCCAACAAGCATGTTTGTATGCAGTTCTTTTCCATCATAATTGATTTTCTTTTACCTATCACTTTCCCTCAAAATTTGTTTTCCATTTCTGTTCTTCCGTGCCCTTGCTTTATTATTACAAAAAAAACAGCTTTTCATAGACTTTGTGTCTTCAGAAATATAAACTATATTGTTTGTTTTTAGCTTTATAAAACCATATTCTGGACCCAAAGTTTTAGGCATTGAACAGAATCTAGGTAAAAGGTCTATCATGCGTAGTACTAACAAAAACTTAAGAATAATTAAAGGTGTAGTCTAGCTAATAAACTAACCAATCAAAATGTGATTATTAATGAAGAGATTGTTATAATAATGAAAAGGTGTTGCTTAAATGTTGATTATATTGTATTGTCCAATAAAGATATATTATCTGTTTTTAATATGTTATTCCTATAAACAAAGGTTATAAAAACTCTTGCCAAACCTTTAATAAAGGAGAAAGACTGCACCGCGATTTTGAAAATGTCTTTCATTCTTTCGACGATGTATTTACATACACTTCTGGGTTCAATTTAATTTGGATACTGCACAACAATGCTAGGAGAACATATTTTCATCTCCATATCACAACACAACCAGGCGTTAGGGGAGACCAACTGAGCAATCTGCCTAAAGGTGCCCGTACTTCGGCTCCTCGGCTAAACTACTTTGTTGAAATGTACCCTTTCCCTTAACACCTTCCTGAAACGTTTCTATTTTTCTGACAGCATAGTCGTGTGAGGGGTTGTTGTATTTTCAATGATATGATTTACTATACATATAATGCATTGGGAAACCAAACAAACACTTTTTGTGGGGTGAAAAAGGAAAAAAAAGTAATTCCGCCATGCTTTATGTGGTTTTATGGAGTTCACTGTAAGTTACTGTGATCTAAGAAATGTTTTTTTATTTACTATGTATAGCCATTTTCTGATACCAATAACTTTTTTATTTTTCCATCTTCTAATCCGTGTGAGGATTTGTTTTTTGCAGACTGAAGCATAGTTGTTATTAGTACTATTTTAGCATACTTTTTAATCACCCTTTATTTAAATTTTTTGGGATTTTTTTTGTTTTGCAGCCATTACTCTGTGATATAATTAATGTTATATTTTAAAAGATCAGACTTTTATGTACACGGCAATGCCAATTATGCAGAATTTTTACTGTTTTTCTTTTCTTATTTGTAAAACTTAATTTTGTATTTTAATTACACTTTTAACCCCTTACAGACATTTGAAGTATGAATACGTCATTGTGTTGGTAAGGGGCTTTGTAGCGGGAATGTGGCAATATCCCACTACCAGGTGCTAATTGTAGCCCTCACCCGCCGGTAACAGCACGGGATGGAGATAGTTTGCCGCAGCGTCCAAATGAATGAGAACTGGTGCTGCACACTGTACCTTGTCACATAATCTCCAATCTCGGACCGCTAAGCCTGGCTAAAGCCAGGTTAGCTGGCGAAACATGTCGGCGAGGTCAGGCATGACGTTTTAAATTGTGATCTCTCACCTCTGTCTACAAGTGTCACCTGCTGCAGACGGTGTCACAAGGGGGCCTTATTTGTCTGTGTCTATGAGATTAGGGACGACAGCCCAAGTAGTTTGCTTGGGATCCCTTACTGAAGCTAGTACTTTGCTATAGATATAAGGCTCTCCTTTTAATAGGTGGGGTTCCACCAGACTTGATGATAGAAAGGGAGTTATTCCCTCTTTCAGAAGCAAAAAGGGTTAAATGATGAGGATAGAGATCAGGTTTTTAAATAGTGTGTATAGAGGTTAAGAGTTAGATATAATAAAAGTTGCGTTTTAGTGTTTAATAGATAGAGAACTGATAGAGTTCAAGTTTGCCTATGGCAAAATAGTAAATATAGCACACTGTACCTCACTCCGAACGGGGCCCCCGCCATGAGATAGCAGGGCCCTGATCTGTTTAAATAGCAGCTGGAAGCCTGGTGAAGGCTTCCATCACTGCCATGTCTTCTGCTTTACGACTTCCTACCATAGGCAACATTACAAAAAAGTAATTGGTTGCAGAAATCGGTAGATAACACATCATTTATGCCAAAGATTGAACACTGTAAAAAAAAAAACATAGCCCAAGTACGTTTTTTTCTCATTTTGCCTTACTTAGAAATTGTTTGCGGTTTCCCAATATATTCTATGTTACGGTTAATGACACCATTAGAAAGTACATCTTCTTCCGCAAAATAAAAGCCCCATATGTCTATGTAGTCTATGTAATAAAAACGTTATAGTTCTGGGTAGGTGGGGAGGGAAAAACGAACGTGACAAAAAAAAAAAAGGCTGTGTTGGGAAGGGATTAAAACTTTAACTTTTTCTCTCCTGTAACACCCTAACTTAGGCAAGGTGTAATAGGAGCAATAAGATGGCAAGCCTGGGACTCTTTTGACCTCCTGTATAAATGCCTAGTTGCCGCATTATGACAGCATAATTGAAGTAGTTAAATGACCAGGATCATAACTATCTGTGGTCTGTTGATGCTGAAAGCATAATTGTAACATAAATTATTATGTAAAAGGTTGCTATGGGGTTAATGATTGTCAAAAACACTGCTATAGCTCTCTGACCCATCATAGTGTGAACACTGAGGCCATACATTGGCTGTACAGTCTTATTTATACTCTCCCTGCCCTCATCTCTATGATCAATGCATGGGGAAAACAAGAAGCTAAACCAACAACTTTTGCTATGGACTATGACAGATAAAAGGGCATATAGAATATAGAAGGGGGACATAAAGAGCAGTCCATGTGAAAGGAGGGGCCTATTGAGAGCAGTCTATTTAAGAAGGAGGCAATGAACCATGAGCAGCTGTCTACGTGAGAGAGTTAGCCATGGGCATTGGTCTATGTAAGAATGGGGGCATAGAGAACAGTCTTTGAAGAGGGGAGCATAAAGGGCAATTTATGAGAGATAAGGGGTCCATGTGGAGCACTCTGTTTAACAATAATTGTTACAATGTTACTTTTTAGTGCACAAATGGGCATCTTTTTGAGATTGCTAGAGGGGTTTTATCATTTAAACATAAAAATATGTAGGGCTCTGTAATAAAACAAGAAAATACATCCTTACTGTGGTTCCAGAGTTCCTATTGCAAGTGGTGTTTCCGATCTCCGTTGGCTTCCTGTTTGGTATGATTGCAACAGCCAATCAGTGGCTTCAGCAATCACATGGAATTCTACTGACATAACCCTTCAGGGAGTAAACACCTTGGGCGATATGTAAGAACAGGACTGTGCCAGTTCTCTGGTGTGCTTAGTGCCACAAAACCTGTCATAGCCCTGTTCTATAGATGTGCACACCAAAACTTAGTGCATTCTGCACCAGACACAGCACTTTTGAATGCTCCAAAAATATGCTATGCAAGGAATACCACACGATTTATGAACCCATATATGGCCGTTTCATACATTCATATTCTTACACTAAAAAAAAGCACTTAGAACTGGAGAGCCGGCGCCAAGTTCATATATGTCGCGTCTTTTGTGCAGAAATGTCTGTGGAATAGCATGTGAACACTAGTCTGGCTTTATTTATTCAAAACAAAACAAAAAGTGTGCAATGTGCAAACAGAGAAAAAAGTACTTTTTTCTCTGTTTGCACATTGCACACTTTTTGTTTTGTTTTGAGCACTGTTATAATTTACTTTACTTTATTTTTCTAGCCTACCAATCATTGTCCCCTGAGGAGGTCTGAGTAGGCGCCGAAACATGTTGGGACTATATTAAAGTAAGGCTTATCTTTTTCCTTACCCTATGCCACAACAATGATATTGAGGGTAATCTAGGGTAAGTTATACTAGGGGCAGGTTCCAGTCGGGGCCGTCCTTATCAGGACGTGTAATATTCCCGTATATTAGGTTAGGTCATCAACAGGATTTTTTGAGGGTGTATAGGGTTAGTACTCTCCCCAAAATACTCCATATTCCTGCTACCTAAATATCCTGCCTCTCTGTATAAGTGTTCTTTACTTTATTAATTTATTAATATATGTAACGCTGTGTGATATAATTTTAAGGACAATATTTTAACTTAGTCTAAATAAAAGTTACATTTTATTTTTATGTGCCCTTCCACAATGATATAGTCTATAAGGTATACTTTTTGGGCGTCTGTGGAGACTTGCCTCTAGTCATAATACCATAGAGGTTTATATATACAGAACACTAGTCTGGGCCAAGTGAAAAAGATATGAAAAGTGAACTTGACTAACTGCTAGAAAGTCACCTCTGAGTCAGACTTAGCTGTACTTAAAAAACTTATACAGTGTGAAAGAGTACCTGTGTCAAGTTAGTTTTTAGCAGTTGATAGTCACAGAATGAGGGTAATATTGACATTTATATATTGAAATAGTATACTGCTCCCAGTGTAGTGTGGTAATGTAAGGTATCATAATGGAAGGGATCTTTGCCTTTGCTGTGACACTCATATTTAACTCACATGCTGTCCATTTCCTTCTGATCCTCCTTGAGATGGTTCTTCTCCTTCATTGGAGTGTTTAATTAAACTGATTGGACTTGATTAGGAAAGGCACACACCTGTCTATGTAAGACCTCACAGCATATAGTGCATGTCAGAGCACATTATGTCTAAGGAACTTCCCAAGGAGCTCAGAGACAGAATTGTGGCAAGGCACAGATCTGGCCAAGGTTACAAAAGAGTTTCTGCAGCACTCAAAATTCCTGAGAGCACAGTGGCCTCCATAATCCATAAATGGAAGAAGTTTGGGACAACCACAACTCTTCCTTGACCTGACCATCCAGCCAAACTAAGCAATTGTGAGAGAAGAGGCTTGGTGAGAGAGGTAAAGAAGAACCCCAAGATAACTGTGGCTGAGCTCCAGAGATGCAGTAGAGAGATGGGAGAAAGTTCCACAAAGTAAACTATCACTGCAGCCTCCACCAGTTGGGGCTTTATGGCCGAGTGTGCCGACGGAAGCCTCTCCTCAGTACAAGACATGTGAAAGCCCACATACAGTTTGCAAAAAAACACATGAAGGACTCCCAGACAATGGGAAATAAGATTCTCTGGTCTGATGAGACAAAGATTGAACTTTTTTATGTTAATTCTAAGTGGTATGTGTGGCGAAAACGAGTCACTGCTCATCACTTGCCCAATACAATCCCAACAGTGAAACGTGGTGGTGGCAGCATCATGTTATGGGGGTGTTTTTCAGCTGCAGGGACAGGACGACTGGTTACAATTGAAGGAAAGATGAATGCGGCCAAGTACAGAGATATCCTGGATAAAAACTTCCAGAGTGCTCTGGACCTCATACTGGGCCGAAGGTTCTTCTTCCAGCAAGGCAATGACCCTAAGCACACAACTAAAATAACAAAGCAGTGGCTTCAGAAGAACTCTGTGACCATTCTTCCACTGGTCCAGCCAGAGCCCTGACCTAAACCCAATTGAGCATCTCTGGAGAGACTGGAAAATGGCAGTCCACCAACGTTCACCATCCAGCGTGAGGGAACTGGAGAGGATCTGCAAAGAAGAATGGCAGATGATCCCCAAATCTAGGTGTGAAAATCTTGTTGCATCATTCCCAAGAAGACTCATGGTTGTACTAGCTCAAAAGGGTGCTTCTACTCAATGAGCAAAGGGTCTGGATACTTAAGACCATGTGATATTTCAGTTTTTCTTGTTTAATAAAATTGCAAAAATATCTACATTTCAGTTTTTTTTTCTTTCATGATGGGTTGCAGCGTGTACAGTAATGAGCAAAAAAATGAACTTTTTTGAACTTACCAAATGGTTGTAATGAAACAAAGAGAGACAAATTTAAAGGGGTCTGAATACTTTCAGTACCTAATGTACATATGCAGTATATTTTCATGGGACAGCCCTGAAGCTATGACACTTTGATACAAAGTAAAGTAGTCAGTGTAGAACTTGTATAACAGTGTAAATTTGGTGTGCCCTCAAAATAACTCAACACACAGCCATCAATGTCTAAGCTTCTGGCAACAAAATTGATTATACCCCTAAGTGAAAATGGACAAATTGGTCCTAATTTACCATTTTCCATCCATGGTGTTATGTGACTTATTAATTTTACAAGGTCTCAGGCAGGCTCGGACTGGGCCGCCGGGGACCGGTGAATCTAGCGCAGCGCTCCGCCGACCGCTCTGGCAGGCTTAAGGCACTAGGCTTTCAGCCTGCCGGGTGCCGGCCCCTACTGCTGACGTAGGCACGCGGTGACGTCACTTCACCGCGCCACCTTTGCAGGGTGGCAGTACGGAGCCGGGGGCCTCGGAGCGGCCGGAGCAGGTGCCCGAGCCAGGTAAGTGTCTGTTTGTTGTTTTTTTTTGTTTTTTTAAACTACCAACAGGGGCCCTGGCTACTATGGGGGGTCCTAACTACTATGGGGGGTCCTGGCTACTATGGGGGTCCTGGCTACTATGGGGGGGTCCTGACTACTATGGGGGTCCTGGCTACTATGGGGGGGGTCCTGACTGCTATGGGGGGTCCTGGCTACTATGGGGGTCCTGGCTACTATGGGGGGCCCTGGCTACAAGGGGGGCCCTGACTACTATGGGGGCCCTGGCTACTATGGGGGTCCTGGCTACTATGGGGGCCCTAACTACAATGGGAGTCCTGGCTACTATGAGGGGCCCTAACTACTATGGGGGTCCTGGCTACTATGGGGGCCCTTAACTACTATGGGGGTCCTGGTTACTATGGGGGCCCTAACTACTATGGGGGTCCTGGCTACTATGGGGGGTCCTAACTACTATGGGGGCCCTAACTACTATGGGGGCCCTGGC
This sequence comes from Phyllomedusa bahiana, assembly GCA_025379985.1. Lineage (NCBI taxonomy): Eukaryota > Metazoa > Chordata > Amphibia > Anura > Hylidae > Phyllomedusa > Phyllomedusa bahiana. Next base: position 14,910 of record JAODAL010005167.1, on the reverse strand, counting down.
TACTATGGGGGGTCCTGGCTACTATGGGGGCCCTAACTACTAAGGGGGTCCTGGCAACTATGGGGGGTCCTGGCTTACTAGGGGGGTCCAGGTTACATATGGGGCCCTAACTACTATGGGGGCCCTAAACTTATAATGGGGGCCTAATACTATGGGGGTCCTGGCTACTATGGTGGGGCCTGGCTACTATGGGGGCCCTAACTACTATGGGGGTCCTGGTAAATGGGGGGCCCTAATTACTATGGGGGCTCTAACTATATGGGCGGTCTGGCTACTATGGGGGGCCTAACTATATGGGGGCCCTGGTACTATGGGGGGCCTGGCTACTATGGGGGCCCTAACGACTCTGGGGGCCCTAACTACTATGGGGGTCCTGGCTACTATGGGGTCCTAACTACTATGGGGGTCCGAACTACTATGGGGGTCCTGGCTACTATGGGGGCCTAACTACTATGGGGGCCCTGGCTACTATGGGGCTCCTGGCTACTATGGGGGTCCTGGCTACAATGGGGGCCCTAACTACTATGGGGTCCTGGCTACTATGGGGGGCCCTAACTACTATGGGGGCCCTGGCTACTATGGGGGGCCCTGGCTACTATGGGGGGCCTGGCTACTATGGGGGCTCTAACTACTATGGGGGCCCTAACTACTATGGGGGCCCTGGCTACTATCCGGGGGCCTGGCTACTATGGGGGCCCTAACTACTATGGGGGCCCTAACTACTATGGGGGGGCCTGGCTACTATGGGGGGGCCTGGCTACTATGGGGGGCCCTGGCTACTATGGGGAGCCCTGGCTACTATGGTGGGGCCTGGCTACTATGGGGGGCCCTGGCTACTATGGGGGCCCTAACTACTATGGGGCCCTAACTACTATGGGGGCCCTGGCTACTATGGGGGCCCTAACTACTAAGGGGGCCCTGGCTACTATGGGGGGCCCTAACTACTATTGGGGCCCTAACTACTATGGGGGGGCCTGGCTACTATGGGGGCCCTAACTACTATGGGGGCCCTAACTACTATGGGGTCCCTGGCTACTATGGGGGCCCTAACTACTATGGGGGCCCTAACTACTATGGGGGTCCTGGCTACTATGGGGGGACCTGGCTACTATGGGGGCCCTAACTACTATGGGGGTCCTGGCTACTATGAGGGGCCCTAACTACTATGGGGACCCTGGCTACTATGGGGGCCCTGGCTACTATGGGGGGGGCCTGGCTACTATGGGGGCCCTAACTACTATGGGGGCCCTAACTACTATGGGGGTGCCCTGGGTACTAGGGGGGGGGCTGGCTACTAGGGGGGCCCTGACTACTAGGGGGGCCTGGCTACAAGGGGGGCCCTGGCTACTAGGGGGACCCTGACTACTCGGGGGGCCCTGCCTACAAGGGGGGCCCTGCCTACATGGGGTCCCTGGCTAACTACATGGGGGGCCCTGGCTACCTACATGGGGGGCCCTCTCTACAAAGGGGGCCCTGACTACAAGGGGGCCCTGGCTACCTACATGGGGGCCCTGGCTACAAAGGGGGCCCTGGCTACCTACATGGGGGCCCTGGCTACAAAGGGGGCCCTGGCTACCTACAGGGAGGGGGGCCCTGGCAATCTAAGGGGACCCTGACTACAAGGGGGGTTCTGGCTACCAATAGAGGGGCCCTGGCTACCTATAGGGGGGCCCTCTCTACAAAGGGGGCCCTGACTACAAGGGGGGCCCTGGCAATCTAAGGGGGCCCTGACTACCTACAAGGGGTCCTGACTACAAGGGGGGTTCTGGCTACCTACAGGGGGCCCTGACTACAAGGGGGGCCCTGGCTGGCTACAAGGGGGGCACTGACTGGCTACAAGGGGGGCCCTGACTACCTACAAGGAGGGCCCTGGCTACCTACAGGGGGCCCTGACTACAAAGGGGGCCCTGGCTACCTACATGGGGGGCTCTGACTACGTAAAGGGTGGCCCTGGCAATCTAAGAGGCCCTGACTACAAGGGGGGTTCTGGCTACCTACAGGGGGCCCTGGCTACCTACAGGGGGGCCCTCTCTACAAAGGGGGCCCTGACTACCTACAGGGGGGCCCTGGCTATCTAAAGGGGGCCCTCACTACTAAAGGGGGCTCTGGCTACCTCAATACTATGGGGGCTCTGACTACCTACACAGTAGCTAAAGGGGGGGCCCTGACTTCCTGCACACTACCTAAAGGAGGACCCTAACTACCTGTATACTACCTAAAGGAGACCCCTAACTGTCTGTATACTACCTAAAGGAGACCCCTAACTGTATAGTACCTAAAGGAGACCCCTAACTGCTGTATAGTACTTAAAGGAGACCCCTAACTGCCTGTATACTACCTAAGGAGGCCCTAAGTGCCTGTATACTACTTAAAGGGGTTCCCTATAATAAAGGGGACCCTAACTACCTACAGCTTACCTAACTGGGGGAAACCACCTACCTACAGCCTAACTAACTGGGGTCAACCAACACCTACCTACAGTCTACCTAACTGGGGTTAACCAACCTAACTGTATCTACTTTCCTAATTGGGGCCTGCTTATCTTCATGGGGGCTATTTACCTACCCACCTGTGGCTAGGTACCCACCAACCTACCTGGGGCCGGCCTACCAACTTATCCAGCGGGAGTCTACCTACCTAAAGAGGGCCTATCTAGTTACCTGGGGCCTCTCCCCACCCTCCAACCCCTTAGTATACTAGGCTTGTACCCGCTCTCCCACCCCTGGGTAGTTTGTACAGAGATGGGAATAGGTAAAGAAATGCTGGAAAATTGAGGATTCTAAGATATTTGTGTCTAATTTCTGCAGGGATGAGTGGTGGCCGGGACAAATCATCATGGCGGTGTGGAACGGATGCAGAAGAAAAGGGAATAACAAAGGCTCATAAGAGAAGAGAACGACTCTCAGATATGACGTCTCCGGTGAGTCCCTGATTTCAGGGGTTATTTTTTATATTGTACTTGTGATGGTGACCTGAGCTGGTGTCTGACCACTATGTGGTCTCTATATGGCGGTGTTGTATTTTTATACCTGAGCGGGGTGTCTGACCTCTATGTGGTCTCTTATGGCGGTGTTGTAGGCGCGATTTGGATGTAGTTTTTTGCAGGAAGGGCAAGATGGATACACAGACTCAATACATTGAAACAAAAGGCCTAAATAAAGGCTTTTCATTTTCGGCATTTATTTGAATCTTGAGGGATTCCCATATATAATAATTTTGAAGAAACATGATATATGTGATTAAGTACGTCAAGTGGTTTATAGCACGTTGAAATATATGACTATGTAAGCATCAGAGTTCATATATGTGTTTTTTTTTTTTTTACCCTCCTCCCTTCCATCTCCCTCACGCCCCTTCCCCCCTCCCCTCTCCTCTCCCCCTTTTGCCTCTACGTTTTTCCTCATTGTCCCTGGGTCCTGTAATGAGGACAGATATTCCATCCGTGGGGGCCACGGTTTCTATTTAACAAATTAGGGATGCATGTATATTGCTTTTGCAAGGGACTATTCATGTATGTACTCATGTATGTGGAGATTTATTGTTCCTGCTTGCGGCGCTGGTCTAGTGCGAGGCGGATGCGGCTGGATGTTGTGGCAATTGAGGATACTGGGTTTTTTACATGCCCCATTGTGATGTGGTGGAGTGGGTTGGCTGGCTGTGAGCCGTAGGAGAGAAATCTTCAATGGGGAACCTTGTTGAGGTCAGACTGTGGGAGGGAGGGAGGGCTAGCATAGGAAACCTACAGTATTATTAAAATGAGTATGAATATTACATGTGAAAGAGAAGTAGTTTATGAATATAGTCTTGAGACAATACTATACAATGCAGTGGAACATGTATTTAATGGGGCCTGCAGCTATTTTGGAATGAATATGCATTTTAAAACATACATAGGAAAGAGCTTTATGGGAAGATAATATGACAGTGGTCTATTGTACAGTGGAGTTTATATTCCCAATGAATATGCATATTAGATATTGAAGAGAAGGGGCTTATGGGAATTGACAAAAAATGGCAGTGTGCTGTGTAATGTGATACCTAGTTGGCTTGGGATCCCTTACTGAAGCTAGTACTTTGCTATAGATATAAGGCTCTCCTGTTAATAGGTGGGGTTCCACCAGACTTGATGATAGAAAGGGAGTTATTCCCTCTTTCAGAAGCAAAAAGGGTTAAATGATGAGGATAGAGATCAGGTTTTTAAATAGTGTGTATAGAGGTTAAGAGTTAGATATAATAAAAGTTACGTTTTAGTGTTTAATAGATAGAGAACTGATAGAGTTTAAGTTTGCCTATGGCAAAATAGTAAATATAGTGACCTTTATGTGGTCTCTATATGACAGTTTTGTAGGTTATACCTGAGCTGGTGTCTGACCTCTTTGTGGTCTCTATATGGCGGTGTTGTAGGTTATACCTGAGCTGGTGTCTGACCTCTATGTGGTCTCTATATGGTGGTGTTGTAGGGTTATACCTGAGCTGGTGTCTATCACTATGTGGTCTCTATATGGCGGTGTTATGTAGGTTATTTCCTGAGACTGGTGTCTGACCTCTATGTGGTCTCTATATGGCAGTGTTATAGGTTATACCTGACTGGTGTTGACCTCTATGTGGTCTCTATATAGCGGTGTTGTAGGTTATACCTGAGCTGGTGTCTGACCCCTTGTTGGTCTCTATATGGTGGTGTTGTAGGTTATAACCTGAGCTGGTGCCTGACCCTCTATGCGGGCTCTATATGGCGGTGTTGTAGGTTATACCTAGCTGGTGTCGGACCTCTATGTGGTCTCTATATGGTGGTGTTGTAGGTTATACCTGAGCTGGTGTCTGATCTCTATGTGGTCTCCATATGGCGGTGTTGTAGATTACACCTGAGCTGGTATCTGACCACTATGTGGTTTCTATATAGCGGTGTTGTAGATTATGCCTGAGCTGGTGTCTGACCTCTATGTGGTCTCTATATGGCGGTGTTGTAGGTTTTTAACTGAGCGGTGTCTGACCACTTTTTTGTGGTCTCTATATGGCAGTGTTGTAGGGTTTTACCTTGAGCTGGTGTCTGACCTCTTTGTGGTCTCTATATGGTGGTGTTGTAGGTTATAAACCCGAGCTGGTGTCGGACCTCTATGTGGTCTCTATATGGTGGTGTTGTAGGTTATACCTGAGCTGGTGTCTGACCACTATGTGGTCTCTATATGGCAGTGTTGTAGGTTATATCGGCGCGGGTACAGTGGAAGAGTACATGTGTCCCTGATTGTAAGAACGAGGGAACACCTGACCCTGTGATAGGAGTTAGACTTTTACTTTCTTGCTGGTGTGTATTTTAGTAGTGACGAGGTGCGTGACCTAGAGAAACGTGGAGGGGGATATTGTATGTGGGTGGAGGGGGATATTGTATGTGGGTGGAGGGGATATTGTGGGTGGAGGGGGATATTGTATGTGGGTGGAGGAGAATATTGTATGTGGGTGGAGGGGGATATTGTATGTGGGTGGAGGGGAGATTGTATGTGGGTGGAGGGGGAGATTGTATGTGGGTGGAGGGGGCTATTGTATGTGGGTGGAGGGGGATATTGTATGTGGGTGGATGGGGATATTGTATGGGGGGTGGAGGGGGGTATTGTTGTGGGTGGAGGAGGATATTGTATGTGGGTGGAGGAGGATATTGTATGTGGGTGGAGGAGGATATTGTATGTGGGTGGAGGGGGATATTGTATGTGGGGGAGGGGGATATTGTATGTGGGTGGAGGAGGATATTGTATGTGGGTGGAGGGAATATTGTATGTGGTGGAGGGGGATATTGTATGTGGGTGGAGGGGGATATGGATGGAGCTACTTTGCCCTGTGTCTAAAGATATGTTAGACTGACAAATGTGTGACTACATTGTACTACACAATACAGCTCTGTTTTGCACACTGTATTATGTGGTAAAATGGGTGCATTTATATCCGAGAGGCCGGTAATATTTTCATGTACAGTAGGGTGTCCCCCCAAGACCAATTCCCCTGTGGGCCCCAGACCCCCCAGTCCGACACTGGTCTCAGGTATGAATGGGGAGCAAGTGTGTTAAATTTGGTGTTATCGCTCTCACACTTTCTCATACTGCTCACTGAAAGTTCATCATGGCTCCTCTTGGCACATAAATGTCTGAGGATCTGAGGAACTGTTGCTCTACATAAATATGTTTAACCCTTTAACACCTCCAAAGAAAAAAAATATTACTCTTCATTTTTCTCCTCCTCGCCTTCCAAAACCCATAACATTTTTATTTTCGCCCTTACATAGACATATGAGGGCTTTTTATTTTTAGGGACTAATTTTAACTTTCCAGTGGTGTTATTCATATTACCATAGAATATACTGGAAAACTGCAAAAAAATTCTAAGTGGGGCAAAATGTGAAAAAAAATGTACGTGCGCCAGGTTTGCGGGAGTTTTGTTTGTGCAGCGTTCAATCTTTGGTAAAAGTGATGTATTACCTGTATTCTACAGGTTGATATGCATCCGCCAATGCCAAACATGTAGGGTTTCTGTTATGTTTTGGTGGCGTAAAAAAATTCCAAACATTTTCTATATTTGAAATTTGTGCCGCGGCGCTGTTTTGTGCAACCAATAACTTTTTTGTACTAACACCTACTGATGTCACTGAGGGGGCATTTTTTTGCGGGCTGAAGCATACTTGTTATGGCTAGCAGTTTGGAATACATGCGACTTTTTTGATCACTTTTATTCCAATTTTTATAAGACATGGAATGACCAAAAAAACGCAATTTTGTCATTTGGAATTTTTCTCTTCTACAGTGTTCAGCGGACGGGATAAATGATATATATTTTTATAGATTGGACTTTTTCGGACGCGCCGATACCAAATATGTGTAACTTTTTTATTATTTTGGTTTTTTTTATTTGTAAAATGGCCAAAGGGGGGTGATTTGAACTTTTAATACTTTTTTTTATACGTTAAAACTTTTTTTTTTTACTTTAACATTGAATACCCCTAGGGAAATTTCGGGGGGGGGGGGTGGGCTCATTAATACAGCCCAAGCATTGCGGGGGCCCTTTTGGGGCACGGGGGGGGGGGTTGGGTTTTACTTCCCTCCCTGCTGTGCCCCTCTTTTTGTTTGAAAAGGCGCTCTGGCCCCGGGCCCCTAACCCAACTTTTTAAAAGTGTAGATGAGGGGGGGCCCCGCCCCCTTCACCCAGGGGAACGTCGGGGGGCAGAGCGTCTTTTTAAAACGTTTTCCCCCCTGCCCCTTTGCTCTCGAAACCCAGCCAAAATGTGGGGGAGAGGGGCCCCCCTGCCCATGCGGCCGGTGTTTTGGGGACAGTGGGGGAAAAGCCCGGTCCCGCACCCCCCCCCGGCGCCCCTCCACAGTGAACCTAAAATTTCACTCCCCGGGGGGCGAAAGGAACCGAACTACTGGGTAGCAACCCCCGGGGCCCCCCTAAACATGGGCCCGGGGGCCCGTTGTTTACGTCCTACCCCAGTAGTTGAAAACCCCTTCTAAGGAAAATGGTTACGGACCCAACCCTTTTGGTCGATGAACCCAAAATAAACAAATTTGGGTTCAAAAGGGTGTTAAGTGGGAGTGGCAGAAAAACCGGGTGGGGGAATACAAACAAAAAGTGTGTCTGGTCTCATCAAGCATGGGGGTTTGGGAGTGCCCATTTTTTTGGGGGCTGCATGGGTGGAAGGGCTGTGGGAACAAACATTTCACAAAAAAGAAACCATGAATGAAAAAACATATACTGTACATACTGAATCAAAACCCATGACCCACCTCCCTCTGGAAACTGGGACCCGGGGCAATTTTTCCACCCAATGAAACCCCCAAAAAACCCCCACCTCCAAGCCCCCCCATTTCCCCTGGTAAAGAAAATTTGGGCGGGGACGGCCAAAAAAGTCTCCAAAACCTAAACCCTATTGAACATCTGGGGGGGCATCCTCAAGGGAAGGGAAGAGCGCAAATCTCTAACATCCCCCCAGCTCCATAAATGTCATAGGGGAAAGTGGGAGAAAAATTCCATTTCCCACCGGGAAAGCCCCCTAGGAGCTCCATGCCCAAGAAGTTAAAGCAGTGCAAAAAAAAAAAGGGGGGCCAAAACAAAAAAATATTGGGAAAGGGGGTTGGTGGAAATTTGTCCATTAAAAATTTAAAGGGGTTTTACTCACTTTTTTTTGGGCCAGCATTTTAGCCCATTGATGGCTGGGGTTTTTAAATTTATTTTGAGGGCAAACCAAATTTCCACTGTTTTAAACCAACGCTTAGGGACAACTTTTATTGTATAAAAGTGAAAAACCCTTTCATTTTTTGCCCCCATAAAAAAAGATAAAAATACAATACTTTCAAAAATGGGGGGGGGTGTACTCAATTTTTGTGGACGGGTTGTGTGTTTTTAAAATATAATTTTTAGGGGTTAAAACCCCAAAAGGAAAAACCTTTTCCCAACGGGAACCACACCCGGGACATTGCAACTTAAACGGGGTGCTTTTTAATTAGCCAAAACTTTTTATACAACAGCAAAACCCGAAGCCCACGGGCTTGCTTCAGCCTGTGCCATTTTTAGAAAGCCCTTAAGCAAACCAAAAGGTTTTTGGAAGACAAAGAAACATTTCTTTTTCCCGGGATGTGGCCCCTTCCCCAAACCCCGTGGGGTCGCCCGGGAAAGGGCCCCCCAGTTTCCCCGGGCAGATATCCTGCTCACCCCCAAAAGACCTGCAAAAACAGAGCTCTTTATTTCCAAAAACTTGCTCTGAGGAAAACTCGGGCCCCCAAACCCCCCCCCCCCCAGCTCACCCAATTTAAACCGGGCCCTTACAGAGAAAAAAAAACGGGGCCTGGATCGGGGAAAAATGGGGAAAGCAAACCTCCCCCCCAAAGCCTTTCCGCATCCGGAAAAAGCCCCCCCCCGGGAAACTCTACCTGCATTTTTTGGCTAATAATAACAAGGATGTCAGTTGCCTAATGAAACGGGCCCCCCACAATGCGGGGTTTTTAACCTCACCGAAAACCCAGGCAAAGGGGTAAACACATTTTCCCCCATCAATATTTCCTTTGCCCCTCTTACATAGCCCCCTCCTCTCCCCAAAAAACCCGGGGTTTCCCTGGGCACCTTCCGCCATCATGCAGTGCCCCCAAAGAAAAAAGCATTTTTAAAATTTTCCCCTTGCATTTTCCCCGGGCCAAAGCTCAACAAGAAATTAAAATCCTGTAAAGCCAAGAACCACCGGGAACCCTAGAAATTTTTTCCCCTTTTCTTTTCTCTTAACCTCTAAAAAGGGGCATAAATCCAAAATCACCTGAACTTGTCCCTAAAGGAAAATACTAAAGGGGAATCCGGGGGCCCACTTAAAATAGCCGGGAAATTTTTTTTAAATTAATAAAAATTGGGTTCTGCTCACGGGGATACTTCCAATTTCAAATAAAAAACCCTGGATGTTCCCCTCCTTTCATGATTTTGGGACTCACCGCACTAGCCCCATAATTTGAGGCTTCCGCCCGGACACAAACTCTCTGGGAATCGGGGCAAAAAACACGGGTTTTTTTTAAAGAGGAAATTTTTAAAGCTTCGGGAAACCCTTTCTCAGCCCCCGGGACCTTTTTCACCATGGCCGTTTTTCCCCCTTTTGTCAGGTTTTTCAGAGCCCCTTCTTTTCTCGACAAACCCTTGGGGGAAAAAACCTCCTTAATACCCAACCCAAATTCCCCCAGAAGGGCCCCTGACCTGTTTTTTTTTAGTGGGTGGGCCAGTTTTAAATTTTCCCTCTACTTTTTAAGCTGGGTTTTTTTTTCCCTCCTCGTCCAACAATGAAACCCAAGATGGGGGCTTCCTCCACCCCCAGGGGCAAACTTACTTGGGTTGATGTAAACCCGGGCCTTTTCTTAACGAGCCCTTTTTTTTTAAGGAACTTGGATTTTAAACCTAGGGGGAACCGCCCAATCATGAGTAAAAAACAAAATCGTCTAAGTACCGGCCGCATATTTTCTGTGGGGAAACTAAGACTCGACCCAAATCCCCCTTTTGGGAAAGTGGGGGGGCCCCTTCAAACCCCCGGAAATCCTCACATATTGGAAAAATCCCCAGTGGGGGGGAAAAAGTTTGTCTTCCCCTACCTCCTTAACAGCGGATCCCCGGTACCCTTTGGTGAGATCTAGGGTAGGGATATAGCGAGCGGACCTAACCTCTCAAAAAGGGTTTCGCCCCCGGGGGAAAATTGGGGTAAGCAATAAACTTTAGACATTTTCTTTTCATTTTTGGCGATGGGGTCATTGCAAAAAACGCCACCCCCTCCTTTGGGTTTTGGGACAAACACTATGGGACGGACCACCCACTTTTAAAACCTTCAATAACACCCAGCTTCGTTAAAATTCTCTGAACTTTTTTTGGCAATGACCCCATGGGGGGGGCCCCAAAGGAATCCTGTAACCCTTTTTAGGTTCACCCCACCTCGGATCCGAAAATTTTCTCGTGTTCGATTACCTGGGTAATCCCCTGGGATTCTGTAAACATGTCCCTATTTTGTTGTAACAGCTGCCTACCCCTGCTGTTTTTTGGGGAGGGGAAAAGGGGGTCTGCAAATTTTTACATCCTCAAAAAATGGGAAATCTGAGTTTGTCACCAGGCAAGAGCTACTGGGGGGGCCCCATCCTTTCCAAAGGGGGTTTTAAAAGATTAATATTTATAAAAACTGATAGGGGTTTTTTGCCTTCCCCCGGGTGGTGGAAACCCGGGGAAAAAAACCTCGCCCATCCTCTCTACTACCTTTATAGGGCCCCCTTTTTAATTTTGCCCAAAAATTTTCTCTCCCTGTGGGGGATCAGCACTTAAAAACCCCGGGGCTCCGGGGGTGAACGGGCCCAACCGGGGCCCACCTGTTTTACACCCGGCCCGGGGGCCTCCGAGCCTGTAGAAATTGGTCTTTTTTCGATGGGCCCTCAAATTGGGCAATTCTTTTTTTGCAATTTTTGTAACATTGTTCTATCACACTTTTTTAAAAGGAGGGAACCTCACCCTCTCCAGGGCTCTTTTTTGCATAAACCAGTAACCCCCCAAGGGGGTCTAAACCCCTACAATAATTCAAACGGAGAAAAAACCTGGAAAAAGGCATTGGGGGACCCTCTTTATCGAAAACAACAAGGGAGGGGAGCAAACAGGGGCCCCCAAACCCGGGGCCTCCTTTTCTACTACTTTTTTTTAAAATGTCCTTTAGCGTCCTTGTTAAAAAAACGCCCTACAAAGGCCATCCTTTTGGGGGTTATTTGACCGACGGGGCGGATATGACACATATTTTCCCCTCCCAATTTATTTGTGCCTTTCACCCTCTTACAATATAATAAAATAATATTAAAATATTTTATATAATTTTAAAATTAAAAATATATATACAAAAGGGAAAAAAAAGGGACCGCACAATGGTAAGTACGTTTAGTAGAACGTATACTGTTGAGTATTTGATCTACTCACCAATTTGAGTTGTGCTCTTAGTGTAGAGACACAACTCTCATATTAGCATACAGGGCTTTTACTGTAGCCGTAGCCCTTGTATACGGCTGCCGATGTTCCTGTGAGCGGCGTCCCGCCAAGCAGACAGTAGAGGAAAAAGAAGATGGTGGAACCGGCGCACATGTGTATCCAGGAATGCCAATGATGCAGGTAGGGAGATCCATAAAATTACTTTATTATTCTAAAAAGGCTAGGGAAAATAACCTCAGCCAATCTAAAACCATTTAAAAGCAAGTAAAACCGAACCGTTTCCCGTCGATCAACCGCTTCCTCAGGGGTGAAGGCTCGACTGTATCTTGTTCAAACATTATAAAGGTACAAAGTGCAGATAACAGGTTGAATAGAACATCAATCAAACTAAACAAAGAGATCTAATTGGTGTATTCAGTTGTCAGTCACACATCATCCAGATCACAAGACGGGGGTAGGGATGAAGTAGGATGAAAACGTAATCCTAAATGTCGGTCATTTGCATTTCAACGGATTCATCACAATGTATTCCTTTTTGTTTCTATGATTAATTACATTTAGTTCTCTTCCCCTTTTTATTGAGGTAATTTTACTATATGTTATTTCTTAAGTTCTATATCAGGTATTACTGTAATTTTAAACAGTAATTGCAATTTTTTTTTGTTTGCATATATTTAATTTTTCAACATGTGTCGATATAAAAATGTCGAAAAAAGAGGTTGGGTAAAGTGCTATGTGTCTTCTTATCATTATGGATTCATTATATGTTCATACAATAATAGTCTTGAGCTTTTTAAGGATGTCAGGGACAAGATCATACACCTGCACAAAGCTGAATGGGCTACAAAACCATAAGTAAGATGCTAGGTGAAAAGAAGACAACTGTTGGTGTAATAGTAAGAAAATGGAAGAAATACAAAATGACGTCAATCGACATCGATCTGGGGAACCATGCAAAATCTCACCTCGTGGGGTATCCTTCATCATGAGGAAGGTGAGAGATCAGCCTAAAACTACACAGGGGAAACTTGTTAATGATCTCAAGACAGCTGGGACCAGAGTCACCAAGAAAACCATTGGTAACAAATTATGCCTTTATGGTTTAAAATCCTGCAGTGCCCGCAAGGTCCCCTTGCTCAAGAAGGCACATGTTCAGGCCCGTCTGAAGTTTGTCAATGAACACCTGGATGATTCTGTGAGTGATTGGGAGATAGTGCTGTGGTCAAATTGAGCTCTTTGGCATTAACTCGCCATGTTTGGAGGAAGGAAAATGCTGCCTATGACCCAAAGAACACCGTCCCCACTGTCAAGCATGGAGGTGGAAACTTTATGTTTTGGGGGTGTTTCTCTGCTGAGGGCACAAGACTACTTCACCACATCAATGAGTGAATGAATGGAGCCATGTACAGTAAAATCCTGAGTGACAACCTCCTTCCCTCTGCCAGGACATTAAAAATGGGTTGTGGCTAGGTTTTCCAGCAAGACGATGACCCAAAACATATGGGCAATGCAACAAATGAGTGGCTCAAAAAGAAGCACATTAAGGTCATGGATTAATGATTTAGAGATGATCTGCAGATGAGTGGACCAAAATTCCTCCTGACGTGCGCAAACCTCATCATCAACTACAATTAAGGTCTGACTGCTGTGCCTGCCTGTATTGTCTTGTTTGCCAGAGGGATCAAATACTTATTTCTCACTGCACAATGCAAATAAATGTATATAATGTATACAATATGATTTTCTGGATTTTGTTTTTGATATTCGATTTCTCAATGTTAAAATTAACCCACCCTTAAAATTATAGACTGTTCATGTCTTTGTCAGTGGGCAAACTTACACAGTCAGCAAGGGATCAAATAATTATTCTTCACTGTATATATGTACCGTATCTCAATCTTTTTTGTGTGTTTGTGTGTGTGTGTATAAATGTGGACATACAGTATGCTTTCAGGGTTTAGGCATCTGTTCTTTTAAAATATCCCTAGAGAATTGGAGATCAGTGCTGCATCTCCCTGTGTACCAGCTTATCTAAACTAACTGTGTTGTTGGTACAATATTTGGTGCCCCGCTTTTAACTTCGCCCAGGGCGACACTTTGTTTAAAACTGACCGTAAACATAGTCACCAAAAACTTACTATAACATTTTTAAGTAGAAATAGGAGAAAACATACTTGTGTGAATCCAGCTAGAAAACGTTAGGGAGCAGTTGTGTTGATCGAATGGAAAATAATAGATGTTGAAATGGCAGGAAGATGTTATTTGAAAGGGCTTGCTGTAATTGACTTCGCCATCATATGAAAGACAGACATAAGATTTTTCGGGACTATTCCCATTTTCCACTCTGTAAATCAAACAAAAGTTAAATGTTGTTGGTTCTGTCTGACATATGAATGAATGGTTGTGCGTCAAAAACAGGTGCAAGTCCGACATCCTCAACACTTTAGTCTGCACTAATTTTTAGAGGGGGTGTTGCGCTACATTCATTAGTTTAGACCCATTTATGAATGTGGCTCCAAAGAATGTGATGTAAAATTGTCAGATTAATCCATGCCAATTTCAAAATGGCGAGGCTAAGCCCAAAGTTCTCCTGGACAAACACTAATTGCCAATTGGTCAAAAAAATATCAGTTCTTTCCCAACTAATACCACTAAAGTAATATAAACTAACTAATGAGAATTATAAAACTATATAAAATTAAATAATGTAAAATTATTATGCAATTATATCTTATAAAATTAATATGAAATAATATAAAATTAATATAAAATTATGGAAAATTTAATCTAAAAAGTGACCAACATCTGATTAAGATCTGTTTAATTTAATAAAGGAAAATGAAAAATATGAAAATTGATGAGGAAAAAATGTTGATAAACAGTTTATTCGGCATGCAAAATCCTGACCCACTGACCTACAATTTGAGTAAAAAAAATTAGCTAGCAATCTAAAAGTATAAAGAGATTCGTAAGATTTTACTTAGAAAAAACAAAAAAATATAAAAATATAAACTAAATTTTATAATTCACATAATTATCTTTTTATTAGAAATACACTTAATGAACTCTCCTATCATGCTACAAGGCAGGGCTACATTTCACATCATTTAAAAGCCAAATGGGCCATTAATGTCAGTCATTCTTAAAACCCTTACCGACAAATTTTCCGTACTCATACGGCAATGTCGGGTAGGAGTTCCCGCAAATTGCCGTTATGAGTACGTTCAAGGCGATCTTGCGCGCTCACAAGGGGAGCGCGCAAGATCGCGGCATGGAACCGGCGGTATATTACCGCTGGCATCATGCCGCATCCCCCACGGCCGGAGTGAGCTCGGCCGCGGGGGATTAAACCCCCGATGTCGCGACATCGTGGTCGCGACATCGCAAACTGGCGGGCGGCAGGAGTGGCCCTGCCCGCCCCCTGATTCCCGGCCAGTAACCCCGGCGCTG